>WMED01027914.1:0-10537 GCA_019650415.1 Pipa parva | reverse complement strand
AGAACTAGTCCAGAAAATAACAGCTAGAAAACATGAATGAGAACTAGTCCAGAAAAAAAAAGCTAGACTACATGAATGAGAACTAGTCCAGAAAAAAAAGAACTAGACTACATGAATGAGAACTAGTCCAGAATTTCTAGCTGCATTCCAAATACACATAATTTAGAACTATAATTCTGAGAAAACATTAGCCTTTACTTTGGCATGAGAAGCTACATGTTTTGCTGTACACACAAGGAATACCCCTCAGAACAACTACACTTGTATTTAAATAATAAATTGTGAACTACGTGTACACAAAATGGCAGCGCTAAAATATATAATAAACAATGACTGCAATAATAGAGATAATGCAAAAATAAAGTCCTTTCAATTCACATTCGATGAATAGGGTTGCAGCCTTTTTAGGAAAGAAAGTCCAAAAACTTTCAGCCAATTCTTGAGAAAGTCAAAACAAAACCTGTAAAAAAGCGCAACATATAGACACCTGATAGCGCCTGATATTGTATTTAAATAATAATAATACTGATTGTGCACAAGGGAGATCCACATTGATTTTAAACTTTCAGTGATAGTAAAGGAACATTTTTATAATGTTATACATGGTTACAGTCACAAGCTCTCAGTTACAAAGTCATTTATATTGATAATGTAATTACACATTGTTACTGTTTTGTATTTTATAAAACAAATTGCATCAGTTTGGCCTGTTTGACCCTGCAGGGTCTGTTTCTCACATCACATTGGACAGACAGAGTGCAAAGCCCAATCAAGTGCACTGAACATCCTCATCAGCACAGTTGATGATCACCTATGAACTGGGAATGTTACAGTAAAGCTTTATTAAAGATGCTTTCTAAAATGTATGCAGTATTGATAAATTATTTATGTTAGAAACACGGAAATCACAGCATAAATGTATATTTAATGAATGTTCAGAGGGTTTAGTGCCCCTTTAAAACTGGAAAAAAGATCATATTGTAACACTTCCTCATGTATGTGCTGGACAACCTTCAAAATAGGCGATGTGCTTAGCATATTATGATCAGAAATATGTAACAAAATTCCTGATGTTAAATACATGCAGCATCTTGGAAGAAAAATTATATAAGGAGGCTTCCACCAATTATTCGTGTTTTTTCTGTTTATTGCAGAACTGGGTCAGGTCAGTTACATTGCAGTTTATTTCTGGGTGTGTTCTGACAATTTGTTTGTATTCTGGTAAATACAAGCATCCTTATTTATATTAACTTGCAGATAATGTTTTACATGAGGCTAAGACAGATGAAAAACATTGTGTTTAACTTCTTAAAAGAATGTTATCAATCCCAAATTTACTATTTTTAAAAGTAATCCATAACAAGAACAGTTCATTTTCTTTAAGACTTAAGATATGCAGCTTCCAACAAGCACACTAATTCTACCTTTGCCTAGGTATGTTCTAGGCAGGGAAATAAGAACATATATGAAAACACATACAATGCTGTAACATTTTCAAAAATTAAACAAATCAAGTTTTTTCAACGAGTCTATTTAAAGCAGCAATGCATTTTTAAAGTTACAAACAAACTTTATTTTTTGTTAAAACATCCTTTTAAATTTGGTGCTTTTTTGGGGGTCTCTTCTATTTGAATGTAGTTGTGCCTACATCTGTAATAAGGAAAACAAACACCGGAACACATGTAGTGCCAAGGATGTTTCTGATGCAGATTAAGATGGAATGTAATGGCTAGTAAATAATATCAGAAATAAGGAGACTGAGTTTATGTTCATTGAATGAAAGTTGAAATGTAACTTTGTAGCATTCTTAATCAATAAAAATAGACTGAGAATTTATTACATAGAATGAATCTGAGGATGTGTATATATATACACACCTATGTAGATACCTTTTCTATATCAAAAAATGTAAGGAAGAGATCCCCTTGTGTATACAATTTAATACCACAACTGGATCTGTAGTCTGGGTAACAGCTGTTCATTGTACAATAACTTAAGCAATCCTGAACAAAATAAAAACTGTGAAGTGATCAGGTTTAATCTCTAGGTAACACTAAACACTACAGAGCTCAGGTAAGATTTAAACACAATATTTACAACAATGATTATTAATATCTAAATTAAATCAGCGTTATGAAATAAAATAATTAATGAAACTGCATGTGGGAGCTTTAATTTGCTAAACACTTGTTCTCTATAACATTAAACATAAAAATACAGAATAAAAGACATAAAAACATACCTGAGTTTAAGCATATTCTTTTCTATAAACCTGCCCTGTGCATCTGCAGGAAGACCTGATCAGGATACTGTGTACTACAATGATGTAACTCCCAGGGAGAGGTCTGCAGCCTGCTCCGTACAGTGAGAAGTGAGGACTGGACTGGAAGCACCTGGTTCAGCTTAGCAATCTTCTGTAATACAACATTAGACCAATTGTAGCAGGAATGTTAAAAATGAACACTTCATTTTCAGAGTATGTTAAACAATGCAAATGGGGGCCTCAGTCTCAAACAGATGGTTTTGATTACTCAGTTCACCAAGTGGCCAGACTCCTCACAACAATCTTGGGGTGAATGCCAACAAGGGAGGGGGAGAAACTTTACTAAATGCCTTAACTATTGCATTTCCAAAGGGATATTGATACAAATGACTTTTGCAATATTGTGTATAAAACTTACATATAAGAGAAGGATTTCCATCAGAAAACCTAAACAACAATTATAAGGCTTGCAGATAATTATTTAACTTGTCAGAGGGAAATGGCAATCATTTCTCACTTACTCTCTCATATTTTCTACAATAATTACAACTTGACCAGGAGGAGGCAGGGATACAACTATATGGACTAAAGTCTTGCATTATATTTCCCAAGAGGTTCTGCAGCAGCATCAGACATTTTCTTTATGATAAATCACTCTGACCCATTGGTCATGATAGAAGTTTAATTTGACCTGATTCCTACATGACCTTATCTATAAAGCTAATATGTTTACTTCATTTGGATACAGTTATGATAAAAGTCTAAAATAAGACACTTACAAAACACCAGTTTGTTTTATTGTATTCTACTTTGCCTTTTTAACCACTTTATGTACATTTGTCACACAGCCGATTAAGATCTTGCATGGGAAACTTTTCTTCCTGACTGTAAAATCCCGTTTGTTATCTGATCTCTCTTTAGATTTGTAGAGCCAGCAAAACCAGAAAAAAAGCAATGGAAACAATGGCATCTGGTTTGGAATGACAGTTATTTCTACATCAATATGTCATTTGAATTTAAATTCCTGCATTTCCTTGTTTGACAGATGATCTTTTGTTTGAATTAGGTCCTGTGTTTTGTTTTGGATCTATGCATCATGGTATTTTATTACTACAGAGCTGTCTAAACTTCTATACAGGGGATGCTGGAAATTGTAGTTTAAATATCAGTTGGGGAGGGGGATGCATTAAAGAGACACTAAAGCCTATATCAGAGGTTGGCAACCTTTAGGGCTGAGAGAGCCATATACGTGAGGCTCTCTCAGCCCTTTTGAATCCGTAGCCGCTGACATCACATAGATGACATCAGCGGCTCATGATTGGCTAGCAACCCAGAAGCCGGTGACATCGCGACTCCGGATTGGCTAGCAACCCAGAAGCACTGATAGAGCTTTGTCTCTCTACAGCGTGGGCCAGCAATTAGCAGGCAGACTGTAATGAGCGATGCTCACATGCAAGTACCGCTCATTACAGTCAAAGAGCCAGATGTGGCCATCAAAAGAGCCACATCTGGCTCAAGAGCCATAAGTTGCTGTCCCCTGGGCTATACGAAAAAGTGCTTTCTATTTATTGGTCAACTGGTACAAGTATGAGTTAGAATAACAGTTTTTGCTTACTGATTTTACAGAATAGTCACAGTAACTGTGACTATTCTGACAAAGAAAAAAACAAACACTAGGAGAAGAGGTTTTTAAGTTCATCGTAACCCCTTTCCCCTTAGTCAAGGGCTAAAGCTCACCAACTAAGCATGCTCCTCCCTTCCTGAAACTAATCAAAATTCACTTTCACTTTCTTCAGGAAACGTAGTGCAAGGCAGGTCTGAGAGACAGAAAAACTGGAGAAAAACACCTAAAACAGCTCAGAGTCAAAAACTACTTAGTAATGTAAATGCTGCACAAAAGTCAAAGTCTGCCCAGAGGTTACAGGAGGAAGGGCTATGATTATCTGATAACCTTGGCTCCAAGTGCTTGTGTTTTTTTTTAATTAAATTGCTATGATTATTCTGCAAAATCAGTAAACCTAAACCATTTCATTAAACCGTCATTTTAACACTTGCTGACGCTGTACTTAATACTAGGTGAACAATAAATTGAATGCACTTTTTTGCAGACTTTTGTGTCCCTTTAATTACATACAAAGCAGACCACTGTGTTGAAAGCAAACTGAAGATAAGCTGTATTTTGATGGAAAGGTGACTACTTTACTGCTGCAAAGGTAAAGGACTTTGATTTCCTGCTGCAGGGAGGAAGCTGAAAGAGAACGTCCCATGCAACTTGTTCAAGAAAAGAAGCATCTTTAACAAGGTATGAACCTTTTCTTTTCTTGCAGGATTTGTGCATTAAGGGGGTAATTCATCAAGCAGAGAAGTGAGCTACGATGCGTTCGGCTCACTTCGCAAATGGTAGTATGCGCATGCTGATGTCCTGCATGCGGACCTCAGCATGCACATTAAAGGGATTCCCATCTCGGTGAGACCAAAAGAGTTGCATTGCTGAGACGGGATTCCCTTTAATGTGCATGCTGATGTCCGTGCGCAGGACATCAGCATGTGCATACTACCATTTGCGAAGTGAGCTGAACGCATCATAGCTCACTTCGCCGCTTGCTGAATTACCCCCTTAGCCTCTATTGCTGCAACTTCTCACTACCACATTTTTGGCTACATGCTAGATCGTGCTTGACCTAACAGTATTTATCAACTCAAAAGTTACATTTTTTCAGTCTGATTTCCAAGGTTTGAAGATGAGAAAATTTCCAAGTAGGGACTTAAGTGATGGAGTTCAGTTAAGATTGCAATTATGTTTAAAAGTGTATGCTGTTCCATATTCGTATTCAATCAAATAGAACATATAAATATACAGTGCTACATAAAACTGGGTAATAAAAAATTGTAATAAAATGTAAACTTTTAGGTGTTATTCACTAAGGTGCGAATTCGACTGTTGAATTCTCAAACAGTGGATTTTCATGGCAAATCTGTGACAATTTCCCCATTGTAAAGTCGTGACAATTTTTTAAAGTTAACATTGCGACAATTTACCCATAATAAAGTGGCGACTGCAACAATATTCTCATTATAAAGACGCAACTGTGAAAGTAGAAGCCTATTGTGACTGTCTTTATCTGGTGAATTCGCACCTATATGCAACAATTCAGACTTTAATGAATAACCCCTTGTATCCAGTAGTAATACACAAGTAGATATTGACCTGGTGTCTATTATAGGAGGCCTAAAACAAATTATTATGTGGTGCTGAGGGAGCTTTGAACAAAGAAACTTTCCTTATGTGGTTTCTTCCTGCTTAATGATCCAGATGAGCTTGATCTCAACAATTCTAACCAATCAATTAAACCACTGTTGCATCTATTAGTTCTCTTTGGCAATGTCTAACTCACCAGATGTGTAACTAGTGACCCATAGGCCCCTGTCCAAATCCTAAGCCTCAAACTCCCCCCCTTTCCACTCAAACACATCTCCAATCCCTTTAACCACCTATTATACCCACTTATGTCCCTTGCCTGCTTAAAGGAACACTGGCCTAAACTGAAAAAAAACGCATATGCTAATTTATTCTACTTATTAACTTTTAGTAAATGCTTTTACTTTTCAATTTTGAACAAAAAGTACACTTTCTTACCTATAAAGAAGTGCTGTCAAGTACTTCCTTGTTGCTGACTCCCTCTTCTCTCTGTGCCAGCGACTCTATGGGGTACGGTTCAGGCAGTCCATCTGAGGGGCGTTCTCCCTGTGAATCCCCACACTGGCATTTCCTAATAGTCACATGGGAGACCATGCACATCATCAAGGGAGGACACGTTGATGACGTCGAGCTCTCCCATGTGACTATTAGGAAATACCGTTGCGGGGCTTCACAGGAGAATGCGCCTCAGATGGACTGCCTGAACCGGAAGCTTAAGCGTCGCCGCCACAGAAAGAAGATGGAGTCATCAACAAGGATGTGCTAGACAGCACTTCTTTACAGGTAAGAAAGTGTACTTTTAGTTCAAAATTGAAAAAAAATAAAAGCATTTACTAAAAGTTAGTAATTAGTATAAATTATCATATGCGCTTTTTCAGTTTTGGCTTGAGTGCTCCTTTAATGTAACATAGTTTATATACAATGTTGATCCAGAGGAAGGCAAAATATCCATGAAGCAAGAGCCAGTCATTCTCATATTAGAGAAAAAATTTCTTACCAACTCCAATATGGCAATGAGAGTAATTTTCTGGATCAGGATCCTACCTTCAGTAATCTAGTATCCATAACTTGTAATGTTATTACACTGAAGGAAAGCATCCAAACCAGTTTTGAAAGTTTTAATGGATTTAGCCATGACAACTTCTTCAGACAGAGAGTTCCATAACCTCACTGTTCTTACAGTAAAAAAAAACCCATCTATGTTGATGCAGAAACATTCAATCCTCTAAACGTAGAGGATTCCCCCTTGTTATACTTACAGTTCTTGGTATAGATTGTTGGAGAGATCTCTGTACTGAACCCTAATATATTTATAAATGGTTATTAGGTTACCCCTTTATTTTTTAAGTTTGTCAACTAAAATTTCTAAATCCTTTGCCATGTACAGTATGTTTTGTCCAAACTTACATTTATCAGTGTTAAACCTTATTTGGCACTTTCTTGCTCAAGCCTCCAACATACCTAGATCCATACGTGATAAAATACCATGCTCCTTTGTGCTAACTACTTTTCACAGTTTTGGTATCATCAGCAAAAATTGATATTTTAATATGCAATCCTTCAGCAAGGTCATTTATAAATATACTGAAGAAAAGAGTGCCCAAAACTGACCCCTGGGATTAGTGATGTTGTGATTCATGCTGCAAATCTTATTTTTATTGGGCTCAAACAAGGACATTAGAAGGACATTATTGCTTCATATATATTTCACTGGTAACATTTGTTGTAGAACTCTTCCAGCGGATATGTTTTTCCAGAATTATGAAAGCCAACCCACTGATTGGTTGCTATGGATGACAAACAGTGGCTGTTAATTATGAGAATAAGTAAATGATAAATACAGCAAAAAGCAATAATTTAGCAGTGAAAATGAGCAGACAAATAACTGACAGTGACTAAACTTTTCTTACCTTAATTTTTTACTTAACCTTTAAGAACAGAAAATGCAACAATTTTGAAGACATTTTCATTCGTAAAGTTTTTTTGCATCCCACTAAGACATAACTAGGATCTTAATTTAGTTTTTATTTTCTATACAGAATATTCACACAATAGCTGGCAACAAAATTTTTCAGAAAAGACAGGAAATAATGTACACCAGAAAATAATATATTAAGTAGAGAGCGCCAGATCCTTTTGCATAATGTCCATCAAGAACATATATTTATGAACCTACTAGAATAGTTTACAAGTGAGTAAACAGTATACTAAATACAATTCACAGCAATAGGCTGTGAAACTAGTGGTATTAACGTAATAACCACTATTGGGAACCATTGTAAAAATTTGAGCAATGTAAGAATGCTTTTATACTTTGGAATTTTCATTTTGAATCATGACAATCTAATAGATTCTCCAGATATGCTGTCATACTTAAACTATGCAGTAAACCAATCATCAGTTATAAATATGTTTGTAAGCCATATCCTTTTAAAATTATGAACTTGTAACAATAAAATCTATGGATCACTTCAATAGGTTGGGTATAACAACCTCTGGATGCCCATGGGCCTTCAGTTAGATAGCCCTGTGCATCTCAGACATACGCTTTGAATTTGCCTAGTTGCAAATCATATTTTTAAAAAAATATTAAAATCTGCCACCTGAGGATGAAAATTGTACACTTCAGAATCTAGTTACTTTGTATGACATTAAAGAATCCAAACATCTTAAATAGAAAAACTAAGAGAAAAGGAAATAAGTATCAGTTATAATGCTGAAAATGCAAAATGCCCATAGAATATTTGGGGCCAGGGCGATTATAATACTGTCTACTTTGGAATTTGGCCACAGGAGTTGATTTCAACTGTTTTAGCTTCAAACTGTTTATAATCTATAAACAGAGGTATGTTGTCAGATTAAATGCAAAAATGGATACCTAGTAGATATAAGTAGATATTAGATATCAGTATTGATCTCTTACTGGTTTATTATATGCAGAAAACTTTGCAGAGGGTTTTAGTTGCTGCCAAAAGCAAAACAAACTTTCAAAATGAGCTGGAACAAAACGTCTTATGACTTATTGATTGAATCACAGGGCAGAATAATTTGGCAGCAGCTGTGTAATAATCCTGTTGAATATATGATAGGGTCCAACCAGTTCACAAACTGGGCAGTGTTTCTGCAGCTATAAAGAAACATATGAAGAGTTCATGATATCCATCATTTGATTGTTCACAAGGCCTCTTTGGGTTCTATTATATACAATAGTGTCTTTTTAAAGTGCTAGAATGTTCCAGGTAATGATTTTAGTTTGTCTATTGTTTCAGTAAATCCTTTAGCACCGTCCCTGCACTGGACTCGGAAAACACTGGCAGAGGGGTGAAAGTGGGCAAGGCATCAGATATTGGCTTCATGAGGAGGTGACCAGATGCACCTCCTAAGCTGGCGGTTGAGATCAGTGGTACAGCTGCTGAACGAGGTGCCAGGAATGGATTCAATTCCTGTCTTCTTGAACCAGGTAATGCCGTTCCTGCAGGATATGACACATATATATATATTTGAAAGTAAGTTTATGCTATGATAAGAATATCTTTAGAAGAGGTGCACTGTTGTAAGATTCAAGTACTGTAAAAGGACTAACTAGAAGTAAGCATAAGGAACACTGCTTCACATAGCTGTTGACAGCTGCAGGGCTAACTTTCTAAATCCCAGTGTGGCTCACTAACGGATGGGACAGCAAAACTTTGCACAAACTAAAAATTTACTCTGCCAACGCAAAAGATGGCCAGCAATTTGTTAGTTCTACAGAGACTAGAGCCATATATGTTTATCAGTAGGTTTTTCTAATTGATAGAAATCAATAAATACATAATAGCTTTGTATAAACAGTTTTGATAACTAAAAAACAACAGATCATCACTATTCTAACATACAGGAATTAATACAGTACTTATTCTGGAAGAAATGCATAAGATGTGTTAAAGATTTACCAGTTCCACTCGCAATTGCACTGGAAGTTGGCCCAGAGGGTGTCAGTTCTTGTATAGTAAGTCTAGGTGGAGGGAGAATGGGTCGTGATTCTGTCTCCAGGAACCTTACAAAGAGTTCAGAAAATGACTGCAGAAGTAGAGCACAATAAGATTCATCATTAAAAAGCTACACTTATTTAATTTTGTGCAAGTATAAGATAATATATTTTACAGTTTACACACAATATCACAATAAACATACAATTCCTGTTAAGGCAAGTTAATTCAAATTAGCTATATTAGTTCTGCAATTTTTCGGGCCATCAACACCAATACTAGAGGCTATGGCTGGTACATGTTTGTCATGCAGAATAGTCACTGCTTAGGAATATTAACTATTACTGCTCATCCTGTTTAAAAGATGTTCTACAAATGCTCTAGTTAGACCTCTTCCCATTATATTGTAACAGTTGCCAAGGAGTCTTTACCTTGTACTTACATTATTTAAAGAGGAGGGATGGTTTGGCCTTTGGGGAGTGCTGGGTACACTCTTTGAGCTAGATCCTCCACCTCCAAGCCACCCAGTAACCCATCTTGTAACACCGCTGTTTTCATCTACCAGAAGCTGTTTAGAAGTTAAAAACAAGTTTAGATTTAAGAAGAGTTTCTGTTCTCTTTCCGCCAGTTATAATGGCAATTACATGCATAAAAAAAATTGACTTGCTATCATTGGAGAAATAATAGAGTTTTTCTTCTACTGCAATTGTTTTACCTCCTCCATTTCTTCTTTCTTAATTCCAAGGATGCTGCCCATTAACCGTAGTACTTCACAACGTTTATTTTTTGGAGTATGGAAGTGTCCAACAAAAAGATTCCTCATCAGAACCCTTAAGAGGAAATATTTTTAAAAATTACCACTTTCTATTCTAGCAAAATAAATGTAAAAGGAATTGCAAAAAAAAACCCATTAAGTAACTGACTTGATGTTGTGCTGGGAAAAACACAGATCAATAGCATAGAAAATAGAACATTTTTAATATAAATAACAAAATGGTTCCATCTTGAAACACCATCTAGATCAGGGGTCTCAAACTCGCGGCCCTCGGGACGCGAGTTTGCGGCCCCTGGTCCTGCACTCCACCAGGCGTTTTGTTCGCCGGTGGA
>WMED01027913.1:0-10537 GCA_019650415.1 Pipa parva | reverse complement strand
CAGATCGATGTAGTTGGATCGTAGGAAAATAAATCGATACATTGATATAATAGATGAATCGTTACACCTCTAATTGGTTACTATAGGAACATAAAACATTGTCTGAGAATTTAGGAATGAGAAATAAGCGTCCCCCCCTCTTATGGCAGAAAGCCACCCTACTCTGACTGAGAGGGCAGTGATTTAGAAAGAAGACCCTGGAAGATAGTGCTAGGTTATATAGACTGCCAAGAGTGAATTGCTGTTTTGCCTGTAGTGTATCTTGGTGCACGTCTACAAAATAACCTGTTTAATAGGACCTTTTTATATGGATTAAATTGGAGCCATGTTTGCTTGATGGGACACTCCCACCCCTGTAGCAGCTTTGTTTGGAAGTGCACAGAGACCTTGCACTTGTTCCTATGCAAGACAAGTCCACACCAGTAAGCATGTTACACACCTTCTGCACTCCTAAACCTCACCGGTGGAACACGCCTAAGCACGAATACCCCTTTCTCCCAAGATTCACATTTAGAGAAAAGCTTGTTAGGAAAGAGCATAATCACAAAAAATAATAATAGTCACACAAAATTTCTTGTGATTTATTATTTATTAGCAATAAATTAATATATTTCTTTTTCCAGATGGTACTTTCCCTCTATTTACTTTTTCCTTCAGAAAACCAAAACGTGTGAGGGAATAAGTTCATCATTTGCAAGTTTAAAAAAAAAAAAAAAAGTATTAATAAATAGGTGGGAATTTTGTATATAGGCCACAAAAGAATGGCAAAATCTTATTTTATCCAACAGGTGTGGTTATGTTGAAGTTTACAGAGAGTGTGTAAGATAAACGTTTGTATTCCCTTTAAAATCTACAACTTCTCAGTGTGGACATAAATTTATAAATAGTGTTTGAAAACTGAATCGTAAGCGTTCAGTGCACCTTGTCCCATGGACGACGGGCTGATTGTCCTATCCAGAGGAACTGATTGGAGTTACGTCATTGTCTCAGGCACTACTAATACCACTGACAGTAGTACATGGAGAATACGTTTTAAATAGTTTTTGTGCATTTGTCAGGGGTGTTCCAGTAGAGAAGTGGGAATGATGCATCTAGTTTTAAGGTTATAGGAAAAGGATATCTGGATTATCCATTTGATCCATTTTCCGGCGTTGCCGATATAATTTGGAATATAACTTGAATGAAATGGCCAATAACAGTTCAGCAGCATTTGAAATAAATGCAAGGCAAACATGATGCGTATTTTATTGCTCAAGAATTGGAACATCAAATAAAGTTACTCAGGGCCGGTGATAGTGCAGAATTGAAGGGTGTTTTATGTATTGTAGACTTTGACAGAGCCTAAGAGCAAGACCCACTATGTATTTTACTTCATGTGATTATCTTTGTGTGACAAACACAAGAAACTGGTAGCAAACAGCCTCTAGTGAGAACCTTAGTTACTGGCCTGCAATACTGCCAGCACTTTAAAGTGCACCTGTCACCTCAAAACTCTAATTACTAATTTAGGTTCTACTAATGAAATAAACGTTATTGTAAATATATATGTATTAAATAATGTACCTTTATACAGCGTTTCTCTCTGTCATCTTCCCTGTCAGCCTCACTTTTCTTTCCCGAGTTGGGTTGGGCGTGGCTAAATGATGATTGACATTATAGTTCATCCAATCAGATCCCTTAAATCATATTCAAGCAGGGATCTGATTGGAGGAGCTATAATGTCAATCATCATTTAGTCCCGCCCAACCCAACTTGGAAAAGAAAAGTCAGGCTGACAGGGAAGATGACAGAGAGAAATGCTGTATAAAGGTACATTTTTTAAAAATTGGACGCAGTAGGTTCAACTGCATACCTGCAAAGGGATCACTGTATTTTCTTTGGCACTCATAACCGGTGCTGACTAATTGCATAGTGCCGATGTGTTAGGCTGATGGAAGATTAAGCACTGATGGTGCCTGCAGTCTTTTGAAGGTGCCAGACCACCCCCTGCAGGTCTCCATAGACGTGCATTTTTATTCCAGCAGTGCTGCTCAAAAGTCAGTTCTAAGTCACCTTTCAGTGATAAGACACTTTTGGATGACTTTGGACATGGTCCTCAGCCCCTGCTTAAAGCGGCACTTAGTTTTCTTGTGCAATAATGACAACATTAAGCCGCAGGGCAGGCAGAGTGGACTTATTTAGCTAGGAACAGGCTGGCTGAGATTGAGCTGGCCTGTGGCTTTAGCTGCCTTTCAACGTAGTCTTGCTTGGATTATCTCTCAGCTCTTTTTGTACTGCTGAAATTTATTCAGATCCCTCCAATCTGCACTGCTGCAAATGTAATCAATAGAAACATAAAAGCCTTTCAAATAAAGTTATTTCAAATTCTTGCCTCGGCCTTGTCTAGCTATAACGTTAGGCAGGAAGCTGTGTTTTATTAAACAGGAAGTAGCACTAGAAAATAGTCAGCTTTGTTACCACAAAAAGTCATTCTTTTAATAACCAAGTTAATCATTTTTTTTCTAAAACTACACAAGTTTCCAAATTAATTTTAGGTACATTTCTTTTTTGATTCTGACAACATTATTCATTTACATTTTTGTGTTGGGTCTGTCTTTTTGTCCATAGCCTGCTATGTTGCTAAATGATAATGACCTTTTATTATTTGACATTTTAGCTGCCTTACCAATGTCGACTATTCATGAGATCCTTGGCAAGTTATCCTTAGAGGGAAACGTAAGTAACTCTGTGAGATGCATGTGTTGTATCCATGATTCTGTTAATAGCCTAGAAATCCGTGTACATGATGATATGAATGTCTAAGACTGTTTTTCCATTTATTTTAACCTAGCAATCATGTGCCAAATATCCCACATCTGGAACAGTCAAGGCATCCACAAACTTTGATGCAGAGAAGGATGCAGCAGCTATTGAAACTGCAATAAAGACAAAAGGTTGGTAAAGATACACTGATGAACTATGCTATTACTACTATACCATATTACTGATCATTTTCTCATACTGCACTATATCCTGGAGCCTTTTCGACATTACTCGATTTGGCAACATAGATTTTGCAATTATTATATCATGTCTGGGTAATGTTAAAGTTCCATAAATAAACATATGTATCGGTAAAGTGCTTGTATTTTCAATTCCTGCATTAACTAAATACAAGGTTGCTGAGTCAGCCAAACATGAGAGATTAACCACTCTGTTTTAAAGCTCCCTGTTACATTCCAGACTTAAAATATAAAGATGTAAAAAAAATACAAGATTACCCAGAATGCTTGACAATTCTTATTCATTTGCAATTATCTAGTTAAAGCTTGATCCAAACACATCTTTTTCAGGTGTAGACGAGCTGACAATAATTAATATTTTAACGAACCGCAGTAATGACCAAAGACAAGACATAGCATTCGCCTACCAAAGAAGAACCAAGAAGGTACCACATTTCTTTGTATATCTTTGTACAGAATATGTGCCATGAGGTAGCACATTAAACAGTCGCTTGTTTTCCAAGGCTTACATTTTTTAAAGGGTAACTCAATTATGAGGCTGGCTGAAATCCTTATTGACCTCCTTGTGCAGCCCAGCACTTTAATCTCATACTGAAATAATGGATTTAGGTGCTGTCAATAACCTTGCCCTGGGCACATCTCTCATTTGAGCATGTGTGATGGGGGAGAAAGGGGGATGCTTAGCCTTTCAATCCCAAATCCTTTATGTTAGTGTAGGCAAAGTAGTTGGGCTGCAAAAAAAGTAAGTCCCAGGGGAGCTTGGGATCATGTAACTCAGTAAAGGCTGGCTGGTATTTAAGATGAGTTCCTGACTTTTATTGTTTTTTGTTGTGTGTCTCTCTCTTTTTCTCTTTCCCGGTAGCAGCCAAATTGGGGCACAATATGTATTATATAAACCAATAGGAGAAGGTGGGAGTTAAAAGATAAAACATGGCTGCAATAATGAAAAAAAAACCCCTCAAAATAATACAAATGAGGAATTTAACGTCAAACATAACATTTTAACTAGTACTATGTAGGAATAACTTCCATGTCAATCCTAGCGGGGATTCTTCTTTTTCTGCTGTTACTGGTACTTTATTTCCAATCTTCACAAAAAGTTGAGTTGTGATTGAAAGCTGATCTTGGCTTATACTACCAACATCTCAATCACAAATCCTGAATTACTGGATCTTGTTTATAAGAACTAGATGCTATTCATGAAATCTGAATATTTCCCTTAGGCCTTGTGAATAATGTTGGGAGTATAAATCAGTCAGGCTCTAGTGTTTTGTTCTATGAAATGAAATAACAAGTGTATCCTTATATTCAATATATGTGCATATATTACATTCCACAAAACAGGTTGTGTATGATTTGGAATGCTGGGAGTGAGAATAGACGAGTATTGTTGGGGACACTTAGTTCATTCTGTATCATTCAGAGTTAGGTATGTATTGCCCTCCTTGATCCAGTGAGCTGACTCAATGTGATTCAATAAACAGAAAGAAGTGTAAATTGGGTGGGACTGTTGGAAAGAGCCATCAAAATATTGTTTCATACCCATAAAAACATGCAGTTAACACCTTATGTGATTTCTTTTTCTTGTTTTCATGCAGAGACTGGTTTCTGGTTTTTTCCCTGTCAAAAAACAAAAAATGATGTATTCATGAATAAGTCTGTTTAAAAAAGGCTGAATGAAACACATCAATATTAATGATGTGTTCAACCTAGGGCTAGTGACTGTGTTCCATGTTAACTGATTTTGTAGAGGCTGTAAGGCATATTTACTAAAATAGCTACAAATGTGCTCATGTGAAGCACTCGCCAGTGATTAGTTGGGGTGAAATATTGATGGTGTTGATGTTCAGTGTGGCCTGAGCCTGCCAGGAGGTTTCCCTATGTCCTGGTGGACCATTCCTTTACTGCTTGTTATGTACTGGAGTGATAAATTGTTAAACCTTGTTACTAAGTGATTCCAATTACATTTGAACATTGCCATCTTCTGGTTAATAATAAAAATCGCAATGACATCCAATAAAATCTTCTTAGCCAAGGCCTAGAATAATGCACAAGTAAGGTTAAATGATAACCATATGATTGAAACTAATTCAAGATACAAAATATTCAATTGAATCCTTTTGTTAATTTGTTCATTAATTGGATTGGAAGGTGGAAAATGTATAATATTAACATCGTGGCTGGACTACACCACATGTTGGCCACAGCACCAGAATTTGCTGGACATCCACCAGTGATGTAGTTAATATGAAGCTGTACACTGTCTATAATAATAGGGCACATGGGGTCCAAGTAAAACTACTTGTGGTCTTAATTAATTAGCTTGCCAGCCAGGATATATCTAGCTAAACAGCCCCCCCTTTGTAAGAGATCATACTTGTCTTCATATAGCCAGAGCTTTCTGTTTTACACTGAAATAGAGAACTCTGGCTATATAAAGAGCAGGACGCTGTGGGACATTGTGAAACTGAGAATGCAGCCGGCTGCTGAGGAAACCCACTGAAAAATTTAGTGAAGCACAGACTGGCTGGCATGTAGCATGGCAGTCAGCCTGTGACTTGGCTCCCCTTTAACCTAGCATTATGGTGTTTTGTATTGGACAAATCCATGCAGTATCCAACAGTATTTTCTAGTAACTTTACCCCATTTGCACTCTCTGTAGGACCTTCCATCTGCATTAAAGAGCGCTCTGTCTGGAAACTTGGAAACTGTGATGGTGGGACTGTTGAAAACTCGCCCTCAGTATGATGCTTCAGAACTGAAATCTTCAATGAAGGTAACTGAATATTGGAAAAACAGTAGTTCACTAGCATGGATGGGTTGCATCTTAAGTAATAATTCAATAGACTTAAGTTTATCCATTGATTTATTATGGGCTCCTCTGTTTCTTGCTTGTTTATTATTTGTCCTTGGAGTTCTGTATACTATTGTGGTTACAGTGCTTTCTACTGATGCTATATTATAGACCCTGTGACTTTCCTTATAGGGACTAGGCACAGATGAAGATACACTTATTGAGATCATCTGCTCTCGGACAAACCATGAATTACAGGAAATCCAGGCTGCATACAGAGAATGTAGGTTTGGAACTGTCTCTGAGAGTTTCTTTCCTAGCATGTAATCATGTCCTGATAGCTAGCTGGCACACCCGACTTGCACTCCCACAACACACTGATCTATCTACTCTTACCCAGCTGCTTTACTATGCTTAATTCCTTACCATAACTTTTTATGTCTTTTACATATATGCAGATATGATAGTTTATTGCATACATTTAGGATATGCAGGGCTGTACAATACAATGTAGAAAGTATCTGGGTCCGTGTTATTACTGAGAACTTGTGCCCTCCCGTGTATTTAACTATGTCCTATTTCCTCCACAGTATACAAGACAGAACTAGAGAAAGATATTATATCTGACACATCAGGTGATTTCCGCAAGTTAATGGTGGCTCTTGCCAAGGTGAGTTGGATTCCTTTCTGTATCCATTGTATAGATTGTTATGGGAGATCTGAAATTATTCTACTTTTATATAATGGCTAAAAGGTAATCACTGCAGGGAGAGAATGGCTTCCTGGTCATTACGGTAAATAATTCATACCATTGGTAAGCCAAAAACATAAAGGAACATTCAAGATATGGATGTTATATATGAGGGATTATGCCTGTGGGGGTGAATCTGGCATACATCACAGCAATTTGACTGTATTGTAGAGCCAATCAAGTATATTAATTTATTTATTAATGAAATTATGTATTGACATGATGAAGCAAATTGTTGCAAAGTGATTTCTGTATTGTATTGTATTGTATTGTATTGTAGCAAAGTGATCCCATCTTTACAAGGATTTGTTTAAAGAAGACAGTGTCACTATGGGGGTAATTCAGCATAGTGCAAAGTTACCTCCGGATCCTTCGCATCACTTCGCAGAGGCTGTTATGCGCTCGCTGATATCCTGCATGCGGACATCAGCGAACGCTTTAAAGGGATTCCAGTCTCACCGAAGCTCGCGAGGCTGTACTCAAGACGCCTCACGAGACTGGAATACCTTTAAAGCGTTCACTGATGTATGCGTGCAGGACATCAACTAGCGCATAACAGCCTCTGCGAAGTGATGCGAAGGATCTGGAGGTAACTTTGCACTATGCTGAATTACCCCCTATATCTGGTCCCCATTATTGTTTCTGAGAATTGTTGCATAAATTACAGTCATTATTTTACATTCATTTCCTGGCTGAATCCCCCAATTCATTGCTTTTATTTGGGACAGTTAAATCCATGTTTTATGCAAGTACACCCTGGGGGAATTGTCACTTGAACACACAATGAATACTCAGTGTTATTATTATTTGGTGAATAAAGTTATGTAAATACCCATTCGGTGTAATGTTGCAACATGATAGAAAACAATGTTTTGTGGATACATGAATTTGGAGAAGTGTAGAATTGTTGTAAATCATGCATTTATGTGGTATTTGCACTCTGATGAGTTATTTTTTGCTGTAAAATGATTTACCTTAGTAAAAATAAAATGGCACCAACTTACATTTTGTATATTTGATATAGTTGATTGTTGTATATTTGTATAGTTGATTTCCACTTATGCCAGCTGTGTTGTATGTAGGGAAAACGTCAGGAAGAGAGCAAAGTGGTTGATTATGAGAAGATTGACCAGGATGCAAGGGTAAGTAGGCACATTCCCTGAAACCTGTAGTGAGTAATAGATTTGTTATAGGGCTTCTTTTAACACTCTAAAGCATAAAGGTTCTGTGTCATGTAGTATAGTAATACATACAATACATATATATATATATATATATATATATGTGTGTGTCAAATAGCTAAAAAAAAAAAAAAAAGGTGCGTGTATACTTATGTGTGTGTATATATTATATTTTATATTATATATAACCTGCACCATTTTAGGAGTTGTACGAGGCTGGAGTGAAGAGAAAAGGTACAGATGTGGGCAAATGGATCACAATAATGACAGAAAGAAACATTTCCCACCTCCAGAAAGGTTTGTGTTTGACTGTAAATTCCTGAAAAGCTTTGCCTTTCATATTTCTATTACTCACAGATGATGTATAATAAATCATGTTTCCATCTCTCTTCTAGTATTTGAACGGTATAAGAGCTACAGCCCATATGACATGCAGGAGAGCATTAAGAAAGAGGTGAAGGGAGACCTGGAGAATGCCTTTTTAAATCTAGGTACGTCTCAGAGAAGTGCATGAACCTGCAGATGAAAGAAACATAAGCCGTATTAAATAGAACACTATAGAGAATAGACATCACCAAGGCCTGGCGGCTGAGCTCTATTTGTATTTCGGGAATGTGTGTAACGTTCTATATATAGACATCCAAACGGAAATTAGTAATAAAAAATATTCAGGTTATTACATTATTGCATTTTAAGTGATTTAGGGATACTGTCATCAGTGCATTTATTTCTCTGTATCTGTGTTTATGTTTCATTTTTAAATGCCAAATCTCAGTCTACTGCTTACAATCTTTTTATAACCAAGCATGAAAAAAGCCTCAAATCATGAATCTGGTAGAAACCCTGCTGTATTTAGTGAGTAGTACCTTTTTATTAAAAGAAATGATCAAACACATTTCTTTGATTTAGTAAGCTTTAAAAAGGCATTGGTAGCATTTACTATAATATCCCACTGACAGGTTATTGCCATGTGATCAGATTCCATCCAACTGCTTTGGAGTCTTTTGTTTTTTTGT
Organism: Pipa parva; assembly: GCA_019650415.1. NCBI lineage: Eukaryota > Metazoa > Chordata > Amphibia > Anura > Pipidae > Pipa > Pipa parva. The sequence goes on along the minus strand of WMED01027913.1, from coordinate 1,793 downwards.
TTAAATTGTGAAAGCTTTTTTTCCAGTGCCCAATTGTTTTAGCGCTTGCATGTATTTCTTTGACATTAGTTCTGTATTTAATACCAGCGTTGTATATATTGAAAATGTGTACACATCAACAGTGTTGAGCCAATGTCAAAATGTTGTGTAGTCGACACCGAATGATGCAAAAGACTGGAGTCAAGGGAAGATGCTCGTTTCTCCATAACATCCATTCCTTTGTATCCATGGAGACTTCTTCACATGAAGCAGTTGTTATAGTTATGGAGCAGGATATGTGGTTGATAGTTTTCCCTTCAAGGCATTCCTGGTGTAGTGGAATACGTACTGCTAAAAAATAAAGTTGTAGCTTTATGAAATGATTTACTATTTCATTCATTAAGCCTGAGAAACGGTTTACATTTGTGTGTCTAACTTTAAGCCTAGTGGGAAAAACTGTTGCATTTATTACAGTATGACATTTACCATAACAGACCTGCTATATGAACAGCATGTGTATCTCCTCATGAAACAGCCTTTAAAGATTAACCACCTGTTCATTTCTCTCCATTACAGTACAGTGCATCCAGAACAAACCTCTATATTTTGCTGATAGACTGTACGACTCTATGAAGGTAATACCAATGTTTCAGTTATAATCTATACAATGCTTTTAGATAGCAATATTGTAGTAGCTAGAACCCTACCTTACCAAGCAAATCAATGCTGTCAATGCCTCTTTAGCAGCAGTTAACTCCAGAAAAGGACATGTGTATCCTGTGTTTAGACAAGCCTGTCATTTACCTTGCACCATGGAATATGATTGAAACTATTTTATTTCTTTTATTCTCTTAATTTACAGCACACACATTCATTTTTACTTTAACACCATTAAATATATTTCCTTCAATGTGTTTCATTCAAGAATGAATGGTCCACATAACTGAGCAAGCATATATAAAATGTGTCATTGCTTGTATGTGTAATGTCCAATAAATAAATCACGTGGAGACAAAATTATTTCAACTCCTTTTAAAATAATTTCATTTTACTCAATAGCACAGAATCACAAAGGGGAATATCTGAATATCTATGATCATTTTTTGCATTGATAGGGAGATGGATAATAGCACTAAATAATTGTTCTCTTGACCTAAATTAACAACTGAATGAAATAACAACATAAAAAGACAATTGCTGTTTGGATTGACATGGCAGTTATTTTTACAGATCACTTATAAAACTCAAATTCAAAATAAAACAAACCAGGGGATTATTCACTAAAGTTCAAATTATTGCGTATAGGTGCGAATTCGCCAGATAAAGACAGTCGCGTCTTTATAATGAGAATATTTTCACAGTCGTGACTTTATTATGGGAAAATTGTCGCAATCGTTACTTAAAAAATTGTCGCGACTTTACAATGAGGAAATTGTTGCGGATTCGCTATGGGAATCCGCTGTTTGCGAATTCAACAGTCTTTGCACCTTAGTGAATAACCCCCCAGTCAAACTTCAAAGATGACATTTTTACCAGTTCTATGTTAGAATAATTTGCATGGGATTTTCTCCTGGTGATTTGTCATTTAAATTAACTGAAAGTTAAAATTGGCAGAAAAAAAATTGCAGTACATTTTATACTTCTACAAAATAAGTATGAGAACATGCCCTCCCCCCGGGCAGCATTGATTTGATTAGTGTGGTCAGGATGTGCCCCTAAAACCTAGAAACTAGAAAATATATTGCTCTGAACTGATTTATATATATAAATATATTGCTCTGAACTGATTTATATATATATAAATATATTGCTCT
>WMED01027912.1:0-5000 GCA_019650415.1 Pipa parva | reverse complement strand
TTGTTCAATTATGCAATAAAAGATATTCCAGTGAAAAAAGGATTCACAGGTGAAATCATCATGCTCCAAACTCTCAAAAGCATTTAATTTGTCAAATCTGTTTAATGCCAAAATGAAACATAATAGCGTATGATAGCAAGTGCACTCTGACTCGAGGTGATAATCACATTCTTCTGTACTGCTCAGAGACTTTTTAGCACAATGAGAATACTGTCAACTTGTAAATGAGAGCTCATACCTATTAACACATTTTGTACCCCGTCAGCCAGAAATAAGTTTTATGATATACATCTGGTAATTAACAGAATACATTTGCAAAGACATAGAACCATAAAGGATGACTACATTTCACCTGAACGCCTTTGTAGAGGCAGCTACTCAAGCTATAAGCATGTTAACAATGTAAAGGGGAAGTATGAAATTTAAAAAAATGCATCTCTTATAGATCCATAACATTTTTAAACATGTAGTTTGTTAATAAAATGCAGGTAATGGCAACACAGATTAGTGTGTCTGTCTAAATATAGCAAAATCCAGGCCCTGTATTTAAGCTACAGAATCTGTAGGTAAGTATAAACTATATTTTACTATCCAGTCATTAAGGCAGTTGATCAAAAAAACAGATCAGTTATTAAGGCAGTTTATGTACTCTGCTGTGGACCACTTATACATGCTTCAGTAGCAGTCATCAGCAGATAGGATTTACTATCCTGAACAGTAAAGACTTGGCTAGATTTTTATCACTCAGGACAGCCGTTCCACTAAATATACATGCAAAGGTCATCTGCATGCATTCATAGGTTAGCAGAGAAATTGCTTCATGTGTATGTACCTTAGAGACCAGGTTCATGTCTAGCAGCAATCCCATGCCATTGCTGCTGCCTGCTTCTTTCCCAAATGGTTCAAGTCTGAAATTGAAAGAGGAGCAGGGTCTTTCTCTCTAAGCTTAAAATCAGTGACCTGCAATTTACAGAAAGAATCCCTGCTCCTGCCTGGATAAAGGTGGTTATTGACTAAAGTACGAATTGTTGCGTAAAGGTGGGAATTCTCCCACTTCCCCAAATTCGGGTATTCAGCTAACTCTCTGATGTGGCAGATTCGCTGATTAATGACAATTGCACACTACACAATAGATGGCTACTGAATTTTCTCTGGGAATCCTCTGTTTAGGCAATAAGGAGTAGAGAATTTGAGAGAAGCCACCTGATGTAATGAGAATTCACTCCGACAGTCAAATTCTCACTTTGATCAAAAACCCCCATAGTCCTTCAATGTTGATCTGTACTTGAGGGCATCAGGGAAGACACACTGCGCAGAAACTGAAAGAATCCTTACTGGAGAATTCTACAAGCATTCAAATAAGGGATCTGGGTAGCTGGTACATCTCTCTAGGGGTTTATTGCATAGTGTCGTATAGTCAGTTCATCAGCAGTGTGCACGTATTCCACCAGTCAAGTGCAATGATGTCAGCTTCACAATGTACTAATTTCATTAAGTAAATATTTCATTTCTTTCTATGTCACCATATCTCTTGTTCATGTTGTCACTTGGCCGCAGTGTTTATACACACTTTTAAATCAACAGTTGTGTTATGCTACACTGGAGCTTTGCCACCAGTTCTCCATTTTGTCACTTTGATCTAGCATAGTCAAATGGGTGAATTTTGAACAGTACACCATGTGCCAAATAGCTAAATTTAGCCAAATTATGTGTACATGCAAAGTAGTGCAAAGAGCTTCATAAGTCTACCACTGGCGTGATTGAATTGGATGCGAATCTGGCAAATTGCAAAGTTTGCAGAATACCCAAAGATGGGGAAATGTTGACTGAATGTGAATTTGGATTGAATGTACAAACTTTTATAAATAAGCCCCTAATTCTTGCTATCACAGGGAAGAGCAGCAGGGGCGAGTGGATTTTTTTTATTAAAGGGTATGAAAAGTTTGAATAAAATATTATTTATATTTGACATGTATACAACCTAAAAATTAAAATGTAAAAACGATTTTGAGATCAGTAGTACTTGCCTCTTGCTTAAACAGAACTGCTCCCCCAGCCCTTCTGTGTACAAGCGCTTCCTGTATAATGCCGATAAGCCCCACCCACAAGTGACATCACTCACTATTCAAAGAGCATATTCTTGTGTGGAATCCCTTTCCCTTCTCCTTATATAAAGTTTGTTCCTATCCCAGAGCACAGTTCAAAGCTGTGTGACTGCCCCTGCAGTTGACTGTGAAGAGAGAAAGTCAGGGAAAGGAGGGGGTGTGGCTACACACAGCAGGGAACTCAATGAGAGGGAAAAACTAGTTACAGGGGGATATTGAGCTCTGGTTAATTAAGAGGTGAGTCGGGAGTTTCTTAATCTCTATATTACTTGACAATAGGTAAATGGGTCTCATCTTCTGGTAATTTGAAACCCATGGGAAATGTGAGCCCAAGTTATCTGATTAAAGAATATATGTTTCTAAAACAAAACATGGTACAAAATGATGCATAGATAAAACTAATGCACCAATTGAATGTCAAGATAATTTATTTTGGTGTTAGTCCTATTTATAATACTAATTTTAATAGTTACTAACAGTTATTGACCGTCCAAGGACATTAAAAATCTATCTCATTATATCACTGACTAAAAAAATGACACATTTAGAAATACTGGGGACAAAAATAATCTAATTTAGAACAGTGATGTCTCTGTCTACAGTGTTTCACATTGCAAATTTCCTTATACAGAAAATCATCCCTGTGCAGACTTCTTAACCAGCCTTAGTTGTCATTTAAATCTTTTGAAATAATTCATAACATTTCATCTGTCGCTTCTGAGTTAGAGAGGCAGTTTCTACCCAAGAGGCCCCTCATCAGACTTGATTTTACCCACAAGGCTTAATGGAAAGTTTTTAAAAGTGAAAAAAAAGTTTTGTGATTCCCTTAGGCAGAGTTTTTCAGACAGAAGCTCATTTCCCTTTGAGAGTTTCACTTTTTTATCCCCTGCTCGTTAACAGACTTTCAGTTGGAAATGTTTTAAATCACGGATTGTGTGCTGCACATTGCAGAACTGTTCCTATATGCGTTTGTGCCTTAGGAACTACACATTCGCGGTCTCTGCATGCCTGGTAATATGTCATACTTATTTTGGCAGGCTTTGGAGGATCATGAAATACATTTAGACGAAACTCAGTTTAATTTGCTAATGGAAAAATTGGGATTCACAAAGGAAGAACTCAGTTACTTGGATTTTGTCTCTTTGTTTGAAGGTATATATCCCCCAACTCCTTTCCAGTTTATTCACATTGTTATTGTATTTACATAAATACATACAAATGCATACCAACTTAATCCTACAGTGGATTTCCCTATACAAATAAGTGGCACGTGCTTATAGGCAGGTCGAAAGGAAGGGTGCCTCTCTCCTATTAAGGGAAGTAGTTGGTGGGGGATCATGGGCACTAAAGTATTTTTAATATTGAAATGTTGAAAATGACATTTGTGATTTTACAGTACATTGCATAAAATTGAGTCACATAGATAAACTTCAATATGACTATTGCACAATGGGGTGGAATCAATTTGTGGGTGAGACCTAATGCCTAAGGCCATATATTGCTCCTTAATAATAACAATTCATCCATGTTGGGACAAGTCAAAGGCAAAAAATCCAGTCTTCTAACCTGGAAATATTTCCAAATTTGGTTATTGTGTCTGTAAACTCGGCCAATGAGTGATCTATGGCTATGTCCAGTAAACACTGAAAAGAATTCCAACAACTGTCTCAAATTATTACAATTACTTATCTTTGTGTTTGGGTACATCCACTTTGCCTTAAAAGTTATCACCATTTTTTTCAAAACAGGTACTATTGGAAATAAGTCCAAATGGTCTGTTGGTTTTTTCTTTTCTTTTTTTTATATTCTTTTCAAATTTTTTACTAATTGAATGAAAAATAATAGTTATTATTTATTTACTAGTTATGGTTTTATAGCAGTTTTCAGTGACATTGACCATTGCCACTACATAACGGATTGGAGAGTCTGTGTATGGCTTACTCTTCAGTGTACCTGTTTACCCCCCTCCCCCACAAGATTGTTGTCACTAGGCCTATTAACATCCCTAAAGATACTTGTACTGGGTTAAATAAAGGCAGATCTGGCAATGTATTGTGCAAGTTCAACATAAAGATTAATTGTATCCGAGAAGCCGACCTAAAATGAATTTATTTTTCCAATTTTTAGTTCCAACAGGTAATGGACCAGGTTTCACTCTGGATAATGGCGCAAACCACCAAGTGAATGACACCAGATTCCACTACATGTCAGCAGAGAACTGCTTGAGCCAGCTTCGGGATAAACTTTATGAAGGTTATGCGGTATGGAAAAAACATTTCCACCTGTCGTCTGTTATCTATGTATGGAAGGTGTCACCCTTTGCATTATGATCTGTATATGTTCTACTGAAAATACATTTTTACTACTTCATTTATTTATATTCATCTTTACCTTTGTTTTTGAGTTATCTCTACTATGCACTGAGATTACATATTAGCCAGGGTTTTATAAAGACAGGAGAATTTGTGAACGTTCTTTAGTGAGTTCTAGTAACCTGCAGCAACCAACCATCAGTTAGCATTCACTGGTACAGGGGAGCTATTACACCTCCTGTAATATCTAATAATGTAGTTAACACCTCTTTTGTTTTCACTTTAGGACACCTACTCTGCTTTTTACAAGATAGACAGCAACCACGATGGTCTTGTAACAATGCATGACTTCCGCAGACTTTTGGATAGCTTTATGTTTATAATTAAACCCAAAGAGTTTGAACGGTTACTGGATCTGCTTGGCCTAAACCTGTCTTCTACCCTCAACTACAAGGAATTTCTTAAATTATTTCAAAAGCAAGAAGACAACCAGTGTCCCCTGTGGTTGGACTCCACTTACAGGTATCATGACAGATATCATAGCACAGCTGACTTTTTTTTTTAATTCTTTTTATTGATTTTT
>WMED01027911.1:0-10538 GCA_019650415.1 Pipa parva | reverse complement strand
GTGACTGTAATCAATCAGCTCTGTATAAGGTAAGTATTTTAATAATTCTTTTTTATTTTTCTGCTTTAGTTCTCCTTTAAAGCAGAGAAATATACTGCTATCATATAAACTGCAATAGGCCATGGTGCACCCACCTAGAGTCAAACAACACTCCATCCATTAGAGTACCATTGTAGTGGTAGCGCACAAAATCTCCAGTCACGGCTTTACGTTTGCACGGTTGGGGAATGACCTGTTTCATTACAGTTATTCCATCCTTTGGGTTGTGAACATCAACAAGAATAACATCAAATACAAGAGATGCCTGTTGAGGGATGACAGTTCCTGCAAATCACAAAGAGGATATATAACAAATATGGCAACTGGAAATAACACAAATATCTGATCTTACATTGACTACACTGAGGTATCAGCAGTTCAGTGTGTAAGAGTAGTTTCACACTATACATTTTGTTGTCAAAACATATAAAAAAGTAGACAAAATGCTGGCCATTTTTAGAAAGATGTAAAATGCATTTTCACATTTAACCAATTCTGCTGTTTAAACTTGCTACCATGTTGTCACTATTGCTTACAGTGGCCTCCATTTTGTCTAAATTCTATCCATTTTGACCCAGGTATCAAAATGCATAGAGTGAAACTGTACTGATAAATGTCCAGTTATGATCTTCTACCATTCAGGTTGTTAAATCTGCTTTGTTGTTGACGACATTGCCATGTATATGCAATCATCATTTGGGCACTGCCCAAAATCAGTGCAAATATTGACTATTGAGTATAAAAACAAATTTGCTATTACCTCATATACCCAGCTTTACAAATAGGTAGTTCTATATGTGGCCCATTTGTTCATTCTCCCTACCTTTTCCAGTCACTGAATACTTGCCCGTTTTCTTCAATGGTACCATTACATCTGTTATTCTTTAAACCAGTGCATCTCAAACTGTGAGTCAGTAGAAAATTAAGTAAGGCATTATAAAGAAATGTAATCTATATGTATTAATTGGATTGGAATTGAATTGAATCATCCATACCAAATACATTTAAATATGTAGGTTAAGTGGTCTTTTCCATTGTTTCTCTTATCTATAAAATATTGCTTTGATAAGATAAGACATAGATATGTTTAATGGGTTCTAGATGCATTCCACACTGGGTTAGCATGTCATTAAGATGGCAGCTACTTGTCAAGGACAATAAAGCAGAGCTCTCACTAAATATCTGTCCAATGCCTAAAGTGCTTTTGGGGGTTACTAAGGAAGGGTGAGGAAAACATACATTTTTATGAGTTCTCTGTGTCCAGTGTTATATTGAGGTTGTTATGAGTGCAATGATAAGCTTTGTCATGTACTTTTTTTGGGGCCACTATTGGCTATAACCTTAGAGAGGTAACTGGGCTATGTATAAAGTTGGGACTCTCTTGTTGCAGCACTAGATGTGTTTGCTAAATGTGTTTACTGTGTTTACACAGTATCTATGTCATATTTCTATAACTACTACATTAGCATACTGGCACCTATACTTTTAATTTATGTAGCAAAGTATCCAATGTGTGAGCTCGGGCCCAGTGACAACTACAACTGTTGTGATCCCTATTGTTATGCCCCTGTCATAATGCAACTCATGCATTATGCATTCTGCAAACTGTGCAAAAGTTGAGGTCCATTTTTAGTAAGAATGTAAAAACTGAAGTAATTTACCATATCCTTTTTCTCCATAGGCCAAGAAGGGAGGAATAACTATGTTTCTCTTCTCTCCAGGGCACATGCCAAGTAGGCCAATGTCCATGCCTTTTATAAGCCAACCTGATCCTACATAGGTATTATATGTACTGGAGCGACTGTAGCTAAAGACAAAAAATAAGGTTTCAGACCAATGTCATATTTATTTAACTCATTAAAACAACAGAAAAATAGAATAACATAATACTAAGTGATATTAGAAGCAGAGTTCTGTAGGCCAATATTTTGACCAATAAAATATCCCAATGCAATAAATAAATAAAGCTGAGCAGCTGACCTGTGAATCAGTATGGATTAACATTTTATGTGTATATCTGAACATCCTGCATACCCCACATTATGTTATTCTGCTAACAGCCCATATTGGTTCACTTGTGGTTGTGGATCATTGCAGAATACATTTTAACTTTTACTGTATACAACAAGTTTTTTGAGCTAACCTGGAATCAAAATAGGTTCCATCCAGAAGAGTGCCATTGTAATGGTATCTCACAAAATCAGAGTCCTCTACAGTCCTGTTACACTGGCTGGGTTTATGAATGGTGGTTATCTGCACTTCATCATTCTTGTTCCAAATGTCCAGAAGGATAATGTCAAAGTACAGGGTGGCATCGGCAGGAATCATACCAGCTGGTGTAGAAGAAAACAGAGAACATCTTTTAGTAAATATACGAGTGGGAATTAAATGCAAATAATAAAAATGAAGGGTGAGAAAATGTGCAAGTGCATTGTGAGTGCTACAGTTCAGCAGGGCAGAATGAATAGCACAGTAGCAGCAGTTGATGTAAGGCAAGTGTGTAATAGCTATGAGCAGGACAGGAATTACCTATAAGCACAGGAGCCCCGTGCCTATAGGTAACTCAGATGGAAGGGCACCTTTCTCCTAGTTAGAACTGGAAACAGAAAGTAAATTAACTAAAAAGTATTTTAATGTCAGGCTGAGGCTGGAAGCCAGTTAGAAGAAGGAGGTAGCAGCAGGTCACTGGACAATTTAGGTTGCGAACAGACCCTGAAGTGCCGAGTCTAAGATAACCCCGGCTTTTAACCAAGAACCCCTGAAAGGAGGTTAGGTCTTAGCTGTGGTGCGATAGCCAGGTCACGGCCCTTAAGGCTGTAGTCCAGGAGCATGGTACAGAAGCGGTAAGAGTAAGAGTCGTCAGGTAACAGGCTAGAGACAGGCGGAAAGTAATTGAGGTCTAAGTACAAAGCTAGGGTCAGGGCTGGCTTCAGACAATCAGAAACAGGGAAAAGGAGGCCAAGATCATAAACTGGAACAGGAGACTGAACAAACACACCCAGGAGCACCATAAGAGTCCTATAATCGGGCACCATTGATGAGGTAAAACTGGCTTAAATAGGCACCCTGTGAGAACGTTTGTGTCCGCAATGCAATGCCATCATTGCAACTGGATCTGATGCCAACACACATCGGAGCCTTGAAAAGTATACACACTAAGCGCCCCGAATGGGAGTGACCAGAATGCCAAGATGGCGACTGCGACAGACGCCGATGCAGGTGAGTAACTCTCTTTACATTTTAGTAGTCAAATGTTGAACCTTTGTGATATCACTTTCAATAAAAGAAATTAATTACTCAGATACATCACTTTAGTTCACAGCATTTATTTACACAAAACGGCATGGTCAGTTCATGGAAGAAGCATTCTGTGCCTATAAGCTCCCGAGATCTAAATCCAGCACTGACTATGGCTGGTAACCTATCAAAATGCATTTTATTTGGCCATATTGGTAGTATGTGCAGTCAAATTTGCAGACATAGGAAAAAGAAGAAATGCTGAGGGGATAAAACTGAAAAAGTAAGAAAAGAAATGTCTCCGGTGATATATATGAAGAGAACTTAAATCTCAGCGATGGCTAGTAAGGTCTAGCCTTTCTGTACTTACGAACTCCTATACTTCCATATCCCAGGTGTGGTGGCACAATCAGTTTTCTCTTCTCATTAACGCACATGCCCAGAATCCCCCTATCCAGTCCAGTGATCAGGCGCCCTACACCCACGAAACCGCCCACTGCAATGCCTCTGTCATAGCTGTTAGGGGAAGATAGAAAGTGTTACATCACTTCAAAAATGGTATTTAACATGCATGCATTTTTTCACTTAGCATGCTAAAACATTGAAGACATATATTTTTTATTGTAGCAACAATGCTAATTTGCTACTGTGAATAAATGCATAGCAACAAATTAGCAATACACCATCCTGGGTCTTGTGTAGTAAACAAAAACAAATAATATATATTACTGGTATGGGGTTGATCATTAAAGCAAATCTACTTTATTTTACAATATACTATCCTATTTAGACAAAGACTGTAGATCAGGGGTCTCAAACTCAATTTACCCGGGGGCCGCTGGAGGTAGAGTCTGGGTGAGGCTTGGCCGCATCAGGTTTTCCACAAGAAAACAACCGATTAGAAACAATACATGGCCCTGCGGGGCAATCAACGGCTTAGTGGGGCAATATGCAGCTCTGCTGAGTGATTTGCATCTGCTGGGGAAATTAGCACCTTTGTGGGGAAATACACGGGTAATGTGCAGCTCTGCGGATCAATGTGCGGGTCAGCGGGGCAATGTGTGGCTCTGCGGGGCAAGGTATGGCTTTATGGGCTACTGGTGTATCTCCGATTTTTTAAAAAATTATTATTATAATTGGGGGTAAATTTTATGGCTGGGGTGGCAAGCTGGGGACACTGCGGGGTATTGTGGGGTCACTGGGGTGTGTGGGAGTATTGTGGGGCCATTGGGGTTTATTTTAATTTTTTACAGTGGTAGCCGTGGGGTTGGTCAGGGGGGGGTTGATGGGGGAGTTTTACTTACCCCCCGGCAGAGTTTGGCAGTGCGTGCTGTTGCTGCCACTGTCGGCAGCACATTAGAGGAGAAGGAACCCGGAAGCGCTGGTCACATGTGCTCCCAGGTTCCTATTGGCTCCTGTGACCAGTCGGGTCACAGGAGCCCTCCTCTTTGCACAGAGAGAGTCAGCTAGGACTCCCTCTGTGTTAGATCCAGTGCTCCACCGGCGAAAAAAACGCCTGGTGGAGTGCAGGACTGGGGGCTGCAATCTAGCGTCCTAAGAGCTGCAGTTGGCCCGTGGGCCGCGAGTTTGAGACCCCTGCTGTAGATGAATAGATACCAGATAATTACCTAGACAGTGAATTTACATACCTTGGCAGTATGATTCTAGCATTTATAGGTTCTGTCTTTTAATTTTTAAATAAATGGAATAGAAAGCATCTGGAAATAATTATAATCTATTATTCAGTGCTACTGATAAATGCTGAAACAGTGTCCTTGGGGCAGGAAGGACCCAAATGTGTACAAATAATAAAAATAGTATAAAGGGCTATTACACAATTCCAGATGCAGTTGACAAGAGATGGCAGGATACAGGGGTATTAAATAGGATAGATGACAGAAAGGGTAATGTGCTATTAGGGGTCCAGAGTCCAATTTTACATGAGCACCCACAGGCCTTTATCTACACCACAGTAGCAGAGAGACTTCTTGAACTGCAATAGCTTTGGTCAGTCACATGAAAAACTACTAAAATCTGGGATTTGCTCTCCAGAAAACACCAATCAGAACCTGGTAGCAATCTCAACCTTGTGCAGCTGTGCCTCATCCTAGGAGTTCTCCCTTCCCTAAAGATGAATAATCAAGGTGCCAAATCTCTGAGTCACAACACATAGAATTACCCAGGTCAATCAGTAGGATGTGGACTGTATTGTGCCCTGGGTTGCAAATTACATTTTCCTGCAAACCAATAATACTGGGAAGTTACTGCAGGTACCCCCACATGCATTCATCATGCATAGTTCTGGCAATCCTGTAAGTCTAACTCCATATATTGTTTCCTAGCAATGCACAAACATAAAAAACAGAAATCTCTTCCAATATTGGCCCAATTCACATCTCTTAGTGGGTATTGGGGAAATTATTAGACTGAAGTAGCATTATTCTGTTTGTATTTGTAGATGTAGAATTTTGTTCTTAAATGGATGCCCATAATCTAAAGATATAAAAGAGAGAGCAATTTTGTTTATTGTTCTTTGTCTATAGGAAACAAATGCCTAATGTTTAGCACCTACCTAGAAAAAAGAGACAGGGGCCCTTTATTTAAACATTATCATTAGACCTCATCATGTTCATGTAATTCTTATTTTGTATGTGTCCAGCATTGTAGCTTTACAGTACCATAACACCATGCTAATTCAGCTTTAAATCTCTCCTGGTGGAGCTACTCAAGCCTAGACCCACCAGGAAATTCCCTAGTATTGTGGAAGGTCTAATAGACCATTTAAAGGCTACCGTTAGCATGGTTGCCCAGGGAGCCACCGCTATGTTGTTATGATTTTACCTGAACCATGTCACAGTGGTGTATCTCTTATGTATCTCTTCGCATCAACACTGCACCAAAGCAAATCAGATCCCATTTTAATTTAATTCATGTTAGGAATGATTACTTCTGGTGTGATACATATCAGATATGCACAAAAATGGTTTAAACCGTATCAGTGCACTTCTCATCGTTCTAATCAAATCATATAAAACACAAAATAACTGTTTCCATGGTAATAACTGTGCAGTGCGACATTCCAGCCTACTGAAAGTGAAGGGACACAATGGGATAAAATTCATGTGCACATAATGTATCTAAAGTATGGCAACCTGAAACAGTGTAATGCAGTAGCCTAGCACTGTCCTGCAGCTTGGCTGAGCCACGTCTACAAACACAGGTCTTTGATTCCCACCCAGACAACACACCCCTTTTAAACAGCCCCCAACCCAGACCCATAGCACAGACCTATGTCATTTAGGCAGTGCACAGAAGTGAAGTTGTACGGATGTACCTTGTGGTTCACTTCCCCTGTCTTGCCCTCCCCCCATTTGCTTACTATCCCTCCTACTTTTCTCTTGCTATCCCATCTTACTTTTCTGACCATATAATTCAATCACCAAAATCACTTAATGTTAAATGAAATTTACAAGACATAAAAAAAATCATTAAATAACTAATCACTTTTTCAATGACCTGATATCTTTCCAGAAAAATAATTATTGTTGAGAACTGCAGAATACCTGTATACCTTATGTATAAATATTGGTACACACTGCATTTCTCTAAAGTAGTAAGGAATTTCAACAATTTTATTTAAACTTTCACTAAAATATTTGCAGTTCTTGAAGTCCCACCCTCTACACAACAAAACTCGATGCCTGCAGTGCAAAATGAAATTGTGTCAGTGACAATGGTATTACATGAAACCAGTTCATTCTCCACAAGCTCCCCTCCAATGTAATTATCCTGATAGATTCTGAATGCAATTGTACCATTTTTCAGTTTATTATTATTCCTTAACACTGAAGCTGGGAAGCTATTCCAAATATCTCTTACATTTTTAGAATATTTTATGTAGAAACCGTCAGTTACTTAAAAAGTTCATAACACTAAAAATAGGGAATCTCTTTAATACAGTTATGAGCATACAAATCCAAACTACAGTGGTACCTTGAGATACGAATTTAATTCGTTCCGTGACCGAGATTGTAACTCAAGATATCTCAAACCAATTATCCTTTTTTAAAATAATACATATGAAATGAATTCTTTCCGGCCAAAACAGTTCGTATCTCAAATTTCAGCTCATTTCAGCTCGAAATTCGTATGCCAATCTGTTCGTATCTCGAGGTACCACTGTATTTCAAATGGAAGAGAAGGACCCTTTTTGCAGGAGCCTACAGTGTAACGGAGACAAAAGATTGTATAAAATAAAATAAAAGAGAGAGAATACACATCAGTGAATATTGTTTTTTTAAGGATTATCAACATGCTAAAAATGAATTACGATATATGATTTGTGAGCCATTCAATGAAATAAAAATGGGTTAAATACCTGGAATCAAATTTCTGTCCATCTTTAAAAGTTCCATTGTAATGGTATCGTACAAAATCTCCCATTTGAACCTCACGAGGACAGATTTTAGGGATGTCATATCGGTCTATTACTACATCTTCCAAAGGTCCTGATTCACAGGCGACATAGAGGACTAGGAAATGTAACCAAACTATCAGGCTGTTAAACATCATAACTGGAAAAGTTCTATTGCTGTGCTTCAGTCCCAATGTGAATCTGTTCCTAGATCCTCTCATCTATTCCTTCATTGAGTGCCAAGCCTCTGGTTATAAAGGAATTTCTGTTAACGTGGAAAGCAGGGCTTCAGGCAAACTTTTTAGCTGTCTGTGGATATCTGAGAAGGGGGAGGGGATTCTGGGAGGATTTTCAAAAAGAAATCTATTAAGTCATTTGGAGAAACTTGAGATATTTATTTGTTTTGAAGATCTCAGCTTGCTTGTTTTCGGCAAAATTGGTTATATTACTTTTCTTACTTTTTACCGAAAAAAATAGGATTATGTTTAGGAATCTAAAAAAGGGAAGGAGGAGAGGAACATCCTCTTCCCCAAAAATGGAAAAATAAAATCCATTCCACTGGGTCCTAGTGCAAGTAATATTTTACAGGGCATTGTTCCTTCTTAACGTTAAATAAAAAGGTAATTGATAATTGCATGCTAGGAATAGTCTGCTGAAAAGGGCTTTCTTTCATGGGGCAACATTCTGTTTTGTTAATCACATGATAAAGGAAAGCATGCTTTTAAAAAGATATTCCTACAACCCTATAGTAAGAACAATATACATGACGCATCAAGAGATTATAAGATTCTATTTATATGTCAAAGGAATTAACAGTAAAATACATATATACAAATATGCATAGGTGGGAACCTTCCAAACGTAAAAGTCAGACTTTTTTTTCACAAACTCCACCTTCGTTGCAGAGTTTATCACAACAGACTCTCCATCAACCAGCCAGAGTAGTTAATCCAGGTGAGATGTTCCCACCTATGCAAACAGAATGTGTAACAAAAATAATAAAAAAAGTAAACAAATGTAAAAACAGAATTTGTAAAAAAAACTGCTGGTTCATCTAATAATCTGTCCAAAGACATGTCTATTTTTTTTAGAATTTTAAAATGTCCTTACTCCTTACATGTGTCCCATGTGAGTTCATGTGTTTAACGTTAACGCCTCATCCCTTTAAAACTAAACACATAAGGCTCCTCGCCGGGAGGGGAATCCCTTTAATGCGCATGCTGATGTCCGGGTGCAGGACATCAGCATGCGCATGTCAGTTGTTCCGAAGTGAGGCGAACACTACGCGCCTCACTTCGGAGCTTCATGAATTCCCCCCTATATGTGTTCAGTTCTAAAGGGATTAGGTTGCCAACCCTACATGTATTTATGATTATTACTATAAAAAAGTGCTTCCATAAGTTAACTTCCAGTTTTCCTCACCCCATGTTCATATTATTAACAATTATACAGTTTTGTAAGATACAGTCATATGCAAAAGTTTGGGCACCCCTATTAATCTTAATCATCTTTAGTTCTAAATATTTGGGTGTTTGCAACAGCCATTTCAGTTTGATATATCTAATAACTGATGGAGACGGTAATATTTCTGGATTGAAATGAGGTTTATTGTACTAACAGAAAATGTGCAATATGCATTAAACCAAAATTTGACAGGTGCAAAAGTATGGGCACCTCAACAGAAAAGTGACATTAATATTTTTACAAAAATGACAACCTCTAGTCGCTTCCTGTAGCTTTTAATCAGTTCCTGGATGAAGGTATTTTTGACCATTCCTCTTTACAAAACAATTCCAGTTCAGTTAAGTTTGATGGTCGCTGAGCATTGACAGCCCGCTTCAAATCATCCCACAGATGTTCAAAACTAGAATATACGCTGGCCTGAATTTGCCAGCATATTTTTGGGTTGGTACTTTCCTTAAAATACGCTAGTGTGAATGTAGCCTTAATAAACAATAGCTTCCAACAACTCCTGGGCTTTGGAGAGAGAATCCTTAAACTTTGTTTTTTTCCAGGGCTACAGATTTTTACATCCTTGGAGGAGATTTACTGTAATAAATAAAAAAAGCCGCCATGGAATTCAAGAGGTGATAACTGTAAAATGAACCAAATAATAATGACAGTCATTTTTTTTTTTGTCTAAATATTGAAAAAACATATAATTTTAGACTTTTTTTCTCCACCTTAACCCAGCTTTTTAAGAACACACTATTTTGTTTTCTTTGGGTCAATAAGTGATCCAAATGGCAATGCCTGATAAAGAGGCCTTAGGAGCCTCGAAAGCTTGCATTTACCATCTATTCCGTTAGCCAATAAAAGGTATCACCTATACTCCCTTGTCTTTGACTAAGTGGAAAATACACTTGCTGAACAGGCAGACAGCAGCGATTGCTGTTGCATGTGTAGTGTGGCGTAGTCTGTAGGATGAGAAGTCATGTGGTGTGAGACAAATTTGACAAGTGAAGGACCTTCATCTCACCATGTCCCACTAACTGTTTTCTGTGAATATTTTATTTCTATGTTACCTTGTCCCTTGGTCATGTCATTTAATCACATTTGCCTTGTCACTTTTGAAAATATAGGGGGGAATTCAGCATGCAGCGAAGTGAGCTTCAAAGCCTTCTGCTCACTTCGCAAATGGTATTATGCGCATGCTGATGTCTTGCACGCGGACATCAGCATGTGCATAATATAGGGGTGTAACGATTCATTTTAACAACGATTCGATTCGTATCACGATTCACGGCTGCCGATACGATTCAAGGACAATCTCGGTTAATTTAAAACAATCCAATCCGAAACGATTCAGTGACTTAAAATCGATTCAGTAACTTTTTAGCTAAAAATT
>WMED01027910.1:0-10538 GCA_019650415.1 Pipa parva | reverse complement strand
CATATAAAGTAAAACTATTTTTTTAGTCAAGAAGCTGAACAGAAACACTCATTAGTTTTAGAATATCTTAACAGGAAATTCCAAATGTTATAAATAGTAAATAATGTTCTTATTGCAAAGATTCGACATATTTCCCATTTGTATGCTACTTCTTTATGGAACTGGCTTATTTAAAATGTATTTACCCCCGCCATGAATATGTTTTCCATAAAGGAATCCCAATTTGATGTTGGGACAATATATAATTTGAATGACCTATTTTAATGGACAGTAACATGAAAAATAAATCCCCTTGATCTGTCCTTTTTCCTGCTATATATTTAGCGGGGTAATTCAACAAAGAGCGAACTTACCCTCCGATCCTTTGCATCAGTACGCAGAGACTGTTACACGTTAGCTGAGTCCTGCACGTGGACATCAGTGAACGCTTTAAAGGGATTCCAGTCTCGGCGAGACTCGACTCGAGACACCTCGCGAGACTGGAATCCCTTTAAAGCTTTTGCTGATGTCCGTGTGCAGGACTCAGCAAACGCGTAACAGTCTCTACGTACTGATGCAAAGGATCGGAGGGTTAGTTCGCTCTTTGCTGAATTACCCCCCTTAATCTATGCCTCCTAAAATTTTAAAAGCTTCTAGAAAATATTTTTAAGGATTCTATGCTGCTACTTTGCTGGGCTGTCTACAGCACTTTATGATTAGGATTAAGAATTATCTAAATTTTCATTAAACACAATAGGATTAGGAAAGGGGTCTTTATACCCAACAGATAACTGATAATTGCAATCAATAAAAAGAGAAAACACAAAGCAATAGAATTCAGTAATTCAAAATTTAAGATAACATTTTCAAAAGTGCTGTAAAACAATAATAGTGAGGCCCTACTATGAGCTTTACCAGATGTGTAACAGACAACTAACATACAGGCACTGCAATAATGACAGGACCCAAGCCACCATGGGCGCTAGCTCTGCAGGACCAGTACAACCCATCTGCAGCCTCCAGTGTCCAGTGCACACATTCCCTGAAGCTGGTAAGTTGGCATAACTTGTGTGTTTGGTTTGCGGCTCTGCAGAGGGAAGCGGCTCTGCAGAGGGAAGGGGCTCTGCAGAGGGAAGGGGCTCTGCCGCACCGGGAGGAGCCCCAACGATCCTGCACCAGGTGCTAACATTACCGCTGAGAAAGCTCCTTGTTGAAAAAAAGTGTGTGTACATATATTTATATATAAAAAAAATGAGTATTACAATACTTGGTGATACCTTTTTTTATTGAAGTAACAGTAGTTTTAAATAGATAAGCTTTTGAGAGATCCATATTCCCTTTATCAAGTCACAAGCAATACTGAGTTCAGTTAAGGAGATAGACTGATGGAAGTGTTGTAAATATTGTCAGGAGTCCAGCTAACACTTGGCCTTTTGACTGTTTATTTAGTCTCTCAGTGCTTCACACACTTTAGGCTGGGTTCACACGAGCGTATGATGCGCATACGCTGGGTCCGGAACGCTGTGTGTCGCATTTTGGCCAGCATATATACACTGCGCCCAAAATGTGACACACAGGAAGTGAAGTAAACGCTGAAGGAGCATTCACAATGCCGTTGGTAAGCTCAGCGTATTTTTTTTTCTTCACATGAGTGTATGATGTGCTGTGCATCATACGCTCCTGTTAACCCAGCCTTAAAGTGTACCTGTCACCTCAAAACTCTAATAATAATTTAGGTTCTACTAATGAAATAAGAAATTTGTAAATATTTATGTATTTAAAAAAAATGTACCTGTATGCAGCATTTCCCTCTGTCATCTTCCCTGTCAGCCTGCCTTTTCTTTCCTGAGTTGGGTGGGCAGGGCTAAATGATGATTGACATTTTAGTTCCTCCAATCAGATCCCTGCTAGATCACGATTTAAGGGATTTGATGGAGGAACTATAATGTCAAGCATTATTTAGCCCCGCCCATCCAACGCTCAGGAAAGAAAAGGCTGTTTAAAGGTACATTTTTTAAAAATACATATATATTTACAAATTTTATTTCATTAGTAGAACCTAAATTTGTATTAGTTTTGAGATGACAGGTGCACTTTAAATTTGTTACAAACTGCATCCTTTAGTACTCCTTTACTACAGTACTCATCTTTCTTAATAGTAATCAGTAGGCATACACCTTATTGCCTTTGCATTCATTCAAAGGTAATGCCTAATAAAAAATTAAATTCCTTCTCTTCTGAACATGGTACTTTTCACTACTCAGTCATGCACAAGGGAAGAAACAAACTGTAGAAGAAAGGAAAAAGAAGAAAACTAAGCAACCAGTTTCCAAACCTATAAAAGGCAGTCAGCTTTCCCTCAAGGCAGAAAGCCTGGTATTAGTGATACTTGAGCCCGAGTAGTGTTATTGTGGAATAACTGACTAAATTGTTTTTCAGTAATGTGAAGTTTATTTATAGTACATATGGTACCCTTTCTATAGTTTAGTAAAAGTAACATGCTACAATGTGGAATCACATCATGGCAGCAGTGAACAGTTCAGGACAGGTATATAGTTTTTTTATTTTATCACATTCAGCATGTTGCCTATTTATAGTCGTTCATATTTATGTTTGAATGTGTTTGTGTCTATGAACCACCTTCCAACTATCCATTGTGATTTCTTTTAGGGAGATATCTAGAATTTTGGATTATCTTTTATAATATGACTGTTTTTCCTTTTTTTTATATTTTTAATTGCTAGCAAAAAAAGTCAGGCTTGGGTTGAGAAACCTTGGTAAGTAATGACAATTTTAGGGAAGAAATTATATTTATATTTTCCCCTTATAAATGTAACATTTTAAGGGAATCTCCAGTATGCAACCCACTAAGCATTGGCTGAATAATAGATGGGCAATGCACTCTAACTTTCATATATTGCATGTGTGCGAACAGTGTACCTATTACTGTACACATAATATTACAGGTAATATCATTAGTTCATAGAGAAAATATGAATTGCACACAGACAATGTTTACTTAAGGCAGGGGTCGGCAACCTATGGCTCTTGAGCCAGATGTGGCTCTTTTGATGGCAGCATCTGGCTCTTTGACTGTAACGAGCGGTGCAACCATGCAAGCACTGCTTGTTACAGTCTGCCTGCTAATCATTGGCTAGCGCTGTAGAGAGACAAAGCTCTGTCAGCACTTCTGGGTTACTAGCCAATCCAGAGCCGCTGAAGTCACCGGCTTCTGGGTTGCTAGCCAATCCGGAGCTGCTGACGTCACCGCACTTCCGGGTTGCTAGCCAATCCGAAGCTGCTGATGTCATCTATTTGACGTCAGTGGCTCCGGATTCAAAAGGGCTGAGAGAGCCACAAATATTAATCAACATAGGTTGATTAAAAACAGAACGATAAAATCATTGGTAGTAATGCATTAATCAACCTATGTGGTTACAATAAAGGAACTTTTTAATCTACTTATGGAGTCCCGGAGATTCATATTTCACTGATTGCAGCAATAAGTCGTCTATCTTACTCCTGAGCACCCGGTGTTATCTTATCTACATGGTGGAGGGGTTTGGAGCGGTCAGGTATATTTGTATGTTTTGAACATTAATTTTGTGCTGCAACCCAAGTGCCCACCTTACAGTTTTTCAGGCAAAACAAACCTTTACTTTGGAAAGATCCCCCAACAAAGTATATATTCACAGAAAGAACACACCTTTGGCTATCTAGGCATACAAAGCATGTTGTGTGAAGTTCTCCAACTATGGTCATCCATAGCAGATGGTTCAAATTTCCAAGAGGACCCATTTGTTTGGAACTCAATGTGAAATTTGGTATAAACAGTGTGTGAAAAAAAAAATTGATGTAATGCCTCTAGTGGTGGAAATGATTCTTGTTTTTTCTTGGTTAGTTTGTAGTAACCCCGAATTAATTAGAAGGAAGTCACGTTCAAGGGTGGTACTCAGTTTAATCACACGATATCCTGCATAAACACTTCTGTGGTGGTATAAGTGGAAGGACCAAAAGTTCCCAAACCTTATTTAGGACATATTTGAGAAAGGCTGCCACCTTACCTTCCATATGACTGTCCAATTAATTTACTTGACATATAACTTATCAGGACCAGAATTGAAAGAATTAAAAAGTTATTTGCACAAAAATCTAGGTTTTTAATCAACCCTCTTCATCTCCCATATCTGCTCTGATTTTTTTTTAATTAAAAAAATGGACTTTGTATCCCTGTATCAATTATAGGGCATTGAACAGGATATCTGTAAAGAACAGGTACCCATTACCCTTCAAATTAATTCAGATCTTTTCTAATGAAAAGTGGAAAACTGTTTTTACTTTTGTACACAGAATGAGTAATTGAAATATTTTGTCTTGCTCTTTCTTCTAAGGCTGTGTTCACACGAGCGTATGATGCTATGCTTTGCTCCTTGTTGTAGACTGACCTGAGAGGACTGCTAAAAGATGCGCAACAGGAACTCAACGTATTAGGCAACTGCACTTCCCATATTGAAGAAAAGTTGTCATAATTTGCCACTATAATAAACGACACACTTGACTGACAAGGCCAAATATAAGACAAAATCAACAGATTCTCCACAAAATTATGAAACCTCAAGGATCACTTCGGGCTGCTACACACTGATTCTCTACTCCTTTTTGACTAAAGTGAGAATTCCTGTTGCAAATTTGTGACTGCGTCAGTATTCCCATAGTGAAGTCGTGACCCCCCCCAGGTCTCTCAGTCACATTATTAGCAATACTGGTGGAATAGCATTAACTTGTCATAACATGACTCCCTCTCCTCTCTGACCACACTTTCCTCCTTTAAATACCTGTCTCCTGATCTCAGTCCAACAGCGTGGAAACTAAAATTATATTCTAACGTTAGAACATCTATAATTTGAAAATAGATTAAAATCCTTTCAAGATCTACAAACACACAGCACCATGTTGCAGCATGAGTGACTGAAGAAATATCTCCCAGAGAGTTGATATATGATTTGAATTGTGCACACTGAATAAATACCAGCAGTGTTTTATGTGCTTTGGTGAAACTTCATGTGGAGAAAAAGCTTGTTTCTTTGGGTTGTGTAAATATATTGCTATTGATGTTTCAACATAAATAAAGTTCACATAAATAATCCTTTAACAGAACAAATGCCTATTATTCTCTCTGTTTTGGAGAGTATTGGGTAAAACTGGCCTCAGGGTTGTACAACTTGAGTAAGCCCTCACAGATGATAAAAACTATTGATTTTATCACATTAATGATTATTTTTTAATTTTCTGTAGTTGATGGAAGGAGCCTTTTTTTTCAGAGTATTTCCAAAAGGGCTGATAACCATGATGCTATACCTGTTTGGGTTCAATGGGCTCTGTGCTTATTAACTTGTAGATGTTTTCCCATGGACTTTTCAAATACTTTTACTTTAATGTTTGCAACTGGTATTTGTTCCATCTGATTATAGACCAATAACAAAGTGTATCTTCTCTGGTGAGAAAGTGCTTTGAAAGACTGCTTATAAGTCACTTAAAGAGTAATGTTATAGTTCTTTTTATCCTTTCCAGTTTGCTTATTACTTTGATCACTCTTTAATTACTCCACAGAGGATTTTATAACTATTCAATAACTATTGTTTTTCATCTGATTTTGTCAGTTAGGCACAAAAGATTCTTCCTCTTTATTGACTTTAGCACTGCATTCAATAGCATTATTCCCAAGACTTTTATAATGAAACTAAGGGGGGAATTCACTATGTTCCAAAGTGAGGTGCATAGTGTTCGCCTCACTTCGGAATGACTGAGATGCGCATGCTGATGTCCTGCACGCAGACATCAGCATACGCATTAAAGGGATTCCCTTCTCGGCGAGAGCATAAGAGTTGCCTTGCCGAGACGGGAATCCCTTTAATGCTGATGTCCGCGCGCAGGACAGCAGCATGCCATTTCAGTGTTTCCGAAGTGAGGCGAACACTACGCGCCTCACTTCAGAACATAGTGAATTTGCCCCTAAGTGTCTTGGGATTTAGTCCCATTCTCTCTAATTGGGTTCTTCAGTTCTTCTTGCAACAGATGGTAATATTATTTCTAATGTGATTGTATTAAACACCAGTACACCACAGGGTTGTCTTCTTAGCCTCTTATCATTTATGTTGTTGACCCATAACTGCAAATTTTAGTATAAACTATATTATTAAATTTGCATTTGATATGTCTCTTGTGGGTAATAATAAAGAAAACATATACACGGTTTATATCTTGCAAATGAATAAAAGTAAATTGGTACAACCAGAGAAATCTTCTCTTAAATGTAAATTGCAAGGTCCAGATTTCAGATGATTTTTCATGGTCTCTGAATACTAAGGTGGTTATTCATCAAAGTCCAAACGGTCTTGTAGAGGTGTGAATTCCTGTCCATTTGCCACTTCTCAAATGTGTATTTCTCAAACTCTGTTATTTTATATGATGTGGTGAATTCATAACCAATGCAACAACTTATGATGGTTGTGTAGTTACACACCTCATCACATCACTTTGTGTGAGCATACATTTACAGCTATTTATCTAGCATTGAAATAATGAATTTCCCAAGGCATTCTGTTCTGAATTTGCCAGTTTAAATTTACCAGTTCAAAATAGTGATGGAGGGGGCTGTAGGCAGGGTTTCTATTTGCCGTAAGGCGACTATCCACTCAAAACAAAAATAGAAATTAAGTAGCAACATTTACTAAGAGTATTGTTACAGGTCGTGATTAAGACTACTTGCTGGCAACTATAATACAGTCACTATAGTGGTGACCAAAATGTGAAAAAAGTGGTGATGTTTTTCCTTAAAATCAGTCATGTCTATTGATAGTGTTTTGACATTAATATAAGAAAAAATACATTTATAGTGACATTTTCTCCTTTACTTAGTAGGATGAGTGCTGTAGTATGATATGATACTTGATTTGGACTAACAGTTCATTGTTTAAGACAAGCTTTTGAGAAATATTCCCTCTTCATCAGGACATAGCAATACTCCAATATGGTTTAAACAATTTTCTCCTTTAAATAGATTAATTGGAATCATCGGTAAAACTTCACTTTCCATTGCTTGAGCAAAGTCAATGAGTTTGCAAACCATATGCCACAGTATGCATTGAATAGCTTCTGCAACCATTTGCTTATTCTACAAAATAATCAACTGTTCAATGAATTTGAAGTAGTTGACATATTTGACGTTGCAAATTCCCACCTGTTGAAGGATAGTGATGTGAATGGGTGCGAGTTTGAAGGGTCAACCTACCCTCCACTTAGCTTACTGTGTTTTACAGGTGTGTCAAAGAAAATATTTGGTACAGCAATTATAGTGTATGAGTTTAAAATACATGCAGAGGACAGCTGAGAACATTGCTGGTGATAAGTACTGTAAGAGATCATTTCCACCCTGCTCATGTCTTTTTTTTGCACTCTTACCATCAAAGAAAAGGTATTGTAGCTTCAAAGTGTACCTGTCACCGCAAAACTCCAATACTAATTTAGATTGTACTACTGAAATAAACGTTTTGTAAATATACATGTATAAAAAAAGTGTACCTTTATACAACGTCTCTCTCTATCATCTTCCCTGTCACCCCTGCTAAATAGTGATTTAAGGGATCTGATTGGAGGAGCTATAATGTCAATTATCATTGAGCCCCGCCCAACCCGACTCGGGAAAGAAAAGTCAGGCGGACAAGGAAGATGACAGAGAGAAAAGCTGTATAAAAAGGTACATTTTTTAAAAAATACATAAATATTGTGAAAAGGTTTATTTCATTAGTAGAGCCTAATTGAGCATTAGTTTTGAGGAGACAGGTGCACTTTAACAGCAATGGCACACTGATAGTGGTGGATGCTGCTGTCAAAGCATTATGGCCACTTTATGAAAAAGTAATGGTACCCATTGCTACTTTGTTGGTTTTTTTTTAGAGCTTTCACAGCAGTGACTACTGTTATCAAAATGCCCCCTGTGCCATTGCCCTAAGACCAGCAATGCTCATTTTTTTAATGAGTTTTTCCTCTTTAAGCTATAAGATCTGTACATAGTCAGTAGTGCAGAGATAGGCAGGAGATAGGTAGGGGATAGGAAGCAGATAAGAGAAAGTCAGTTGTACTATTATTTATTAAGATGACTAAACAGGTAATCAGTATAATTCTCATTATAAACATTTTTTTTCTTATTAGATGTTCCAGGTCATATTTATTGTTTTGTTTATATGTATGAGGATTTTGTTCATCTTAATTCACTTGGGTATATATATTTTGCAATATTTGGTATAAAATATTGCACTGATTGTATTATTTATCTATTTCAGGTGTAATACTATATTTTACAGTAAGTAAAATGGTATTGCACTTATTTACAGTTATATATTGAAAGATGTGAATTGTATACCAATAGAGGTTCTAGCAAACACTAAGTAAATATTGAATAGAATGTGATTGGTATGTTTTAGTACTTCACTGTATTGAATTATTAGTATTTTTAGATTGTTATACACAAAAAAATGTTTGATATAATTATTTTGTAAGGGAATCTGGGAAACATTGTTTTGTTCTTAGAAATGCTATTATAGATGTGAGTGACAAATAAATAGGACTATGAATATGACTATCTTTAGATTTCATTAAACAGGAAAGGTTGAGAGAGTTATTTATCAAAGAGAAAATTCAACTGTCGAAGTGAATTCTCATCACTTCCAGTTGCTATGCTCCGGTTCTCTACTCCTTATTGACTAACCAGAGAATTCCCAAAGCAAGTTTGCCACCACATCAGTATTCCCATAGTGAAGTTGCAACCACATCAGTAGTTGTCTATTGTGTAATGCACAACCGCCATTAGCTGGCAAATTTGCCACATTGCAGAGTTTGCTGAATACCCGAATATGGGGAAGTGGCAAATTCACACTTTTACATACAATTCAGACTTTGATATATAACCCCCTAATCTTGAAAAATCTGCTGACTAGAAAATTAAATTCTGAGATAGTTGGGATAAAGAGGATTTCCATGCCCAGCAGGTTTTGAAGAATAATATAATAATAATATAGTGGTAACTAAATATCTCAAGAGCTTGCCGAGTTTCTCCCCTTGTTCTATAAAGCTGCTTTTGTGAACAACAATAATTGAGGAAAAGATTTTTGGATCTATCTCAATTCTTGCCTTAAATAGACCCCAATCAATTAATGTTGATACTATATAATTTATTTTTAGTTAAATATTCTTTTTTTTCAGGTATTTGCCAAATATTCTTAATTATAAGTGAATAAATACATCATTAACCTAGAGCTGCTGGAAATCCAGATAGCTAAATGCTGGCATGGTCTGAAATTCCATTTAATATGTGGCTTTGTATAGAAAAAGCAAATCTGAGGAGAAATAAACATCATACTGTATATAAATTTGAAAATAACAAGTGAGAAATATAGGGGTTATTCACTAAGGTGTGAATTCGACTGTCGAATTCGCAAACAGCAGATTCTCATAGTAAATCCGCTAAATTTCCCTATTGTAAAGTCGTGACAATTTTTTAAAGTTTTAAAGTTAAGATTGCGACAATTTTCCCATAATAAAGTCGAGACTGCAACAATATTCTCATTATAAAGATGCGATTGTGACAATAGCAGCCTATTGCGTCTGTCTTTATCTGGCAAATTCACACCTATACACAACAATTCGCACTTTAGTAAATAACCCCCATAAACAAAATACAGTGTTACTTATCCCAACACAGACATTGATTGGCTCAAATTATTTTGAGGTTAAGGGGCAGTGATTGTAACCTATAAAACTTGCTAAAGAAATAAATTCATAACATTTACATTTTATATCAAATAGTGCCAATTACTAAGTATACCATCAAAAAAAGTATACAGACTATAAAATGTTTTCTCCCTGGGTAGATGTAACTTCCGAAGAAATATCAATTCTGAAGTAGACTTTTTAACATGATCTCAGGCAATCTGTGTCTAGTAGTGTCTTTGAGACCTCTTTAGTTCAAGGTTAACAATATAAGAGCCATATCAATTTGATACTTGAAACTGCATAAACTCTAATCACTTGTTGCATATCTAACACTTATTAATCATACTTTTTTGTAACCATGTGAAATTATACAGTGGGACAATAATCACTTGAAACAATATTTTTTGTAACTTAGATTTTATTTACATTTTGTGAAAAAGAAAAACAATTTTATAGAAGGTTAGAAAGACTAAAAGGGTACAGAAGAAAAAAAAATTGAGAGTTATCAAATCAAAGACAAATACATATGGACACATTTTTTTTGAAGTAACCCAACTGTAAATATTTGATTTAGTATCAATTTCCATTTTTTCTTCAACTTAGAGGCTGGTTTACCTGAAAGGTAAATCCATGGGTCAAGAGGAATTGGGACAAAGAAGATATTCAATATCAAATAGGATACCTTCTGCTAAAAGGGATTAATGGAATTGCAATCCCATAGAATATGGATTAACCCTTTCACTGCCAGCCAATTTTTTTCCTGTGCATCCTGTATTGCCAAGCTGTTT
>WMED01027906.1:0-10538 GCA_019650415.1 Pipa parva | reverse complement strand
CTGAAGGTGGGATCTTGATCCAGGGAATTATTCTGATCCTTCAGTATAAGAACATTACAACTTATGGGTACTGGATAACTGAAGGTGGGATCTTGATCCAGGGAATCATTCTGATCCTTTAGTGTAAGAACATTATAAGTTATGGGTACTGGATGACTGAAGGTGGGATCTTGATCCAGGGAATTATTCTAATTGCCATATTTGGAGTCGGGAAGGAATTTTTTCCCTAATTTGAGGATAATTGGCTCTTTCCTCATGGGTTTTTTTGCCTTCCTCTGGATCAACATTGTGTCATCACTGGAAAATAGGCTGAAGTGGATGGACTTGTGTCTAAACTATGTTACTATGTTAGTGATAGGACCTTTCACTGAGATTATTTGCTTATTATATAATAGTGGAATTTCTTTTTGATCTTTGATGTAAAATACAAATAGTTGTGCTGAGGTCCCTACGCCTTGCTGCAGCCAAAACCACTGAACCCCCTTTTAATTAGACCCTTGTTTTGACATTCACCTGAGCCTAAGCCAATCTGTTTTTCTCTTAATTTTTTATATTTTCCAAATTATACGCTATTTATATTTCCAATTATATATTATAATGTAAATCATATTGTTTTAAGCATTTTATTTTGAAACCAAATGGTGTGGAAAGTGTCTTTATAATTGTTGTAAACTACTGTATACCAGACACAATAAGGCAAGGGATTTCATGCCTCCAGGATGCAGTGACGAACGTGATGTGTCTTTCATTTGATTGTCTGCAAGAGCTTCCCCCGACCTGGTATGTAGATACTGGGGAATTTGGAGTAAGAAAAATGCCTTGATATCAGCTGTGTTATCCACACTAACAAGCTTCTTTGTAGTTAATTGGTAATACCAGAACACCTACCAGTTAGTAGAACTGAATACATTACAGAGCAAAACCAATTCATTAGATATCCACATACATTTTAAATAATGCTCTGACAAAGAAACTTTTTTTTATCATACAGAAAGCATGGTTTGTATTATATAACCCTGATTTATTTTATATGCAGAGACTAGCATACAATTGCCCTTGTTCAATGTAGATAATATGATTGTAATGATCATATGATTTGTTACTTTGTACACTGGATTGTAATATAGTGCTTATGCTTTAAATTACAGCCTGATACATTGCCCGTGTTTAGTACTACACTTTTAACTTTTCGTTTATTTCCAAGTGTATTACTGGTCCTTTTTCCTGTCTAGTTAAAGGAGAATTAAACACTGGTTAGATCTACTGGTGATTATTAATGAGTAAGGGGGGAAATACTTACAGGTGGGTCTTTTATGCTCCAGCGCTGCCTACTGCTCTTACTAGCTTGCAGATTTCTTCTGCTCTTTTCAAGCCCCGCAGTCCTCTTCACTTCCTGTTCCTGTGCATTTCGGTGAATTGAGCAAACGCCCAAACTGCTACTGCGCATGCTCTATTTGGTGAAACCCACATGAACAGGAAGCAAAAAGGAGTGCAATGCTTGTGAAAAGCAAGAAATTGCATTCTGTGGAGAGCAGGAGGCATAAAAGGCCTACTAGTAAATATTTCCCCCCTCCCCCTTAAGAATTACCCATAGACCTAATGAGTGTTTAGTTCTCTTTTAACGGTATTATAAATGAAAATATTTCAAACAAACTAAAATGTAGAAATTGTTTCATTAAATGATTTGACAGAATTGCTTGGAAATAAAAGGCTTACAAACACCTGCCATCGATATATAGTTTGTCAGTTCCTGGTATGTAATAACAAACACGTTATATTTATAATACAAACTCCGTTTCTAATAAGCACACTTCCTGGTCATCCTAGCTTTGTCATTTTACCGCGTACAGAATAAACCGGGTTATAATGTTAGCTTAATTTCTTCTCAAGGTGGAACATGCATTAGCTTAAATGAATCCATTATTTGCTCTGTTATAGAGTAAACAGTGTGTATGTGTGTGTTTGTACAGGTGCCAGCTAAATGAATCTTGGCATCAGTGTCTTACAGTTCATGACAATCTCTTGGGAACACTGATTAATTAGCAATGTCCAATTAGTGTTTATAGAAAGCAAGAAAGTGTTTACCTATATCTGCCAGTCTTCTCCAGAAATGGAATTATATCAGAGGTAAGGTACACTAGACTTAAAGACTAGTAAACAAGCCACTAGACATAATTCTATATAATATATGCTTAAAGGTACACTAAACCATAGTCATGCTCAGGGTTCATAATATATGTAAATGTACTTTGAAGTTAACTTTGCTGTTAGTGCTTAGTTATAGTGCACAAAAGTTAATATTAAAAATACAGTTCATTCCCATTGTAATTTCTATTAGAAAATATTTTGACACTTTATGCTGGGGTTACACAAGCTGTTTTTCAGCTAAACTGTTGTTAATTGGGATCAGTATTTTCTATAGTGCAAAACACAAAAACCTGTGTGCATTATCCCACAGGAAACAATGGATACTATATCATAATCTCAGCTGAAAAACAGATAATGTAACACTGGCCTTAGGGTTTGTTGGCTCGAATCTGATTGGCGGAACACAGTTATAGATACACTGTGAGTTGAAAGTGTTACAGCAATGTCTTATTGAAGATGTCTTCTAAAATGTATGCAATATATATATATATATATATATATATATATATATATATATATAAAAATTACTTTGAAGCATGGAGAATTCATCAATTCAGTATTTATGCACATTCATTTCATATGGTTAGTACTCCTTCAAAGGTCTGATAACAAAAGAACAGGAACCTTCCT
Source organism: Pipa parva (assembly GCA_019650415.1). Taxonomy (NCBI): domain Eukaryota; kingdom Metazoa; phylum Chordata; class Amphibia; order Anura; family Pipidae; genus Pipa; species Pipa parva. Next base: position 7,760 of record WMED01027906.1, on the reverse strand, counting down.
ACAAAACGCTAGTAAAATGTTGTAGTCCAACCAGGGATAGACAGAAAAGTTCATAGTTAATTCCCTGGATCAAGATCCCAACTCCAGTTATCTAATACCCATAACTTGTAATGTTCTTATACTGATGGATCAGAATAATTCCATGGATCAAGATCCCACCTCCAGTTATCTAATACCCATAACTTGTAATGTTCTTACACTGAAGGATCAGAATAATTCCCTGGATCAAGATCCCATCTCCAGTTATCTAGTACCCATTACTTGTAATGTTCTTACACTGAAGGATCAGAATAAATTCCCTGGATCAAGATCCAACCTCCAGTTATCTAGTACCCATAACTTGTAATGTTCTTACACTGAAGGATCAGAATATATTCCCTGGATCAAAATCCCATTTCCAGTTATCCAATACCCATAACTTGTAATGTTCTTACACTGAAGGATCAGAGTAATTCCCTGGATCAAGAACCCACCTTCAATTATCCATTACCCATTACTTGCAATGTTCTTACACTGAAGGATCAGAATAATTCCCTGGATCAAGATCCCATCTCCAGTTATCTAGTACCCATTACTTGTAATGTTCTTACACTGAAGAATCAGATTAAATTCCCTGGATCAAGATCCCACTTCCAGTTATCCAGTGCCCATTACTTGTAATGTTCCTACACTGAAGGATCAGAATAATTTCCCTGGATCAAGATCCCACCTTCAGTTATCCAGTACCCATAACTTGTAATGTTCTTACACTGAAGGATCAGAATAATTCCCTGGATCAAGATCCCACCTCCAGTTATCTAGTAGCCATAACTTGTAATATTCTTACACTGAAGGATCAAAATAATTCCCTGGATCAAGATCCCGCCTTCAGTTGTCTAATACCCATAACTGGTAATGTTCTTACAGTGAAGGATCAGAATAATTCCCTGGATCAAGATCCCACCTCCAGTTATCCAGTACCCATAACTTGTAATGTTCCTACATTGAAGGAAAGCATTCAAACAGCTTTAAACTCCTTATGGGGGAACTAAATCCTCAGAAAAATTTTGGCTAAAAAAATGATGCTCCTTATGTATAGGGCGTATTACAACAGCTCATAATTGCTACAACCCAACAGCAAATGAATACTGATGCCTATAAAGTTGCCACAGGAGGCACACATCTTTATTCTCTTTCCTTGGTCAGTGACCCTGCACATTCTCAGTCTGTACTTCTAAGGGACTGGGGAAAAAAAGTTTGACTTAAAAATATTGTTACAACTGGTAAATAAATCTAACTTATAGCCCAGATCACTGCATTGTGGAATTTGGATTGTGTGTAAGACAGTTGCAATTTCATATGATGTATTTATCAGAAATTAACCATACCATTCCCCCACACTACAGAGCTTGTTACTAATGTGCTCTGAGACTGCAATGGTTTTCATTCCAGCTATACAATGAGCTAATGTCCTATCAGCCCTGCATTATGTGCATTTTATACATATTAGTTTTAAAGGCATGGTTTTATCAGGTCATCCTTTTACTAGTGAAAAATCTATAAAACATACAGGCTGTATGGATAATTTGTAATTTATTTATCTTTATAAAACATGGTTATCTTCAGCTCCATCTCCACACTTTGGTAGTTAATCATCAAAGTGTGAACAATCATGTAAATGTATGAATTTGTGTCTATTCACAACTTTCACAATTTTGCATATTCACCAATGATGTGGTGAATTTGCATATAATTTGACATTTTATGACAGTTACAAACTTGCACACCTTTTTGCATTACTTTACTTTACTGGTACTTACCGTATGTTATGCTAACAAAAACCCCAAGTTTTACTCTTGACTTATCCTTGGGTCATAGCAAATTTCATAATTGTTGGCCCAAAAACTGACCTTGACTTATACATGAGTATATACGGTATGTGTGCAATTATATCAGCACTATAGAGCCCCTTTAACATTTATATTACCATTAATGAAGGTTGCTTACAGAGGAACACATTTGTGGGTATTATAATTAATTTAACTACAGAGCTGTTTTGCTACTGCACGTGCTTATCAATTTTCTATAGTATTTATTTATGCAAAGCACTTTACCTTGACATTTTCATTTGCAGGGGTATGGGTTGAGGGGAAGCTTTGTTTAATACAAATGTAAAGTTAACTGACCACAAGAAGGAGAGGTTCTATCTACATTCTTATGGCCAAATGACACTACTTTAGTCTCATAAATTTTAAGGAATTTAATTTTGCCTAATCACAACGAAGGTAAACGAAAGCAATCTACTTTTAATAATGATTTATTTATTATTATGACAGCAGAAGTAAAGGTTCCAAAAAAAAATAAAACAGGCTAATTCCTTTTAGAACACAAAATATGTCTGTTTCCATTCCAATAGATGACTGTACAAATTTCCATGATACATCTGCATTGCTTGGCATGATCTCAGCTCATTATTCAGAAATCTGGTGATAAAAGCTGTAAGCTAGTTCTGCCTATTGAAAATAAGGAAGCTGATTCATGCATTCAAGCAGCTGTTTTGTTATCTAACGGAATCATCTATAAACAATACCCATGGACTAGATCCCAGACTGCACTGGAAAGAATGTTTGTGATCGTTATCAGCCCTTTTGTACAGGCCTGCCCAAAATAAGAATTTTTTCCTTAGATCGTTTAGACTGCTAGGGAGTTCATAACTTGCAACAGATTGGGGCTTAAAATAGTACAAAAAGATAGAGGGAGACTTTTAAACAAATTTATTAAAACCAGCTATGTCTAATTGAATTATTTCTATGCTTGAAACAATGTCTAAAAGGGATATGAATGGAAAGACTTACCCGATATGCATTGATACATATTACGTGCTTAATCTGCTTTTCCGAAAAATCCTGTAAGATTGCTGGAAAGTAAGATACCTTGTATCAAAAATATGTTTCCTTTCACATTATCTGGCTTTCAATTTATAAACTTCTATTTTCTTATAAAAATCCATTATTTAAAGCACCATTAAAAAATATCCCTGGGTGCATCATATAACCAAGACCATTAGATATCTGAGATAAGCGACTTATTTTGTAATGATACATTTCTGTATTAAAAAGTGGAAGTTTCAATGGAAACAATGGGACCAGAAGGGGGTCTGTTTACGCAACGTATAAAAAGATGGCCAAAACTGGCAAAGAGAAGCAAATACAAAGCAACGAGAAATTAGGGATTTGACTTTAAAGATAAACTGTCCCTACACATGCACAGTAGATGGTTGGCTGGATGATCCTTATGGATCTCTGACGTTATTTCTCAAATAGTTTCACATAAAACTGGAACAGATTTTGTATGTTGTGTAAATTTGTTACCTTTTTATTTCTGTTGATTGCTGTTCAGTTTTTCAGCAGTCTGTATGTGATATTTTTGATACTGTGTTGTAGCCTTGGTCAACAACTCCTTCCTTGTTTTTCCTTTGTTTACAGTTCAGTATGCCTGATTTTTTTAAAAATGGCTCATGAAGCAATACAAAAACAGGAATGCATCTTCCAAGTTAAAATCTTCATGTTTTGGAATAAATGAAACGGCAATTCAGACCCACATTGACTAAAGTCCAAATTGTCATGTAAAGGTGTGAATTCTTTTCTATTCTCCACTTCCCCATGTTCGCTTATTGGGCAAACTCTGCGACATGGTGAATTTGTGGCCAATTCATGTGACTACACCAGTCGTGACCTTACAGAGCTCTTCATATAATTTTGTGTACGCGTGCACAAGTATTTGTAATACTGACTAAAATGCGACAAACTGCTCAGAATTTATCTGTTTCACTTCACCACTTCTGGGTCCCATTGAGTAAAGTCAGAATTAACCTCGCTACAATTCTACTCGCATAACCAAAATAGACACAAATTTGCTTTTCACACTGTCTAAAAGCTGTTAATACTCTTGTCGAACAGGCGGAGAGTGGTGGTCGCTGTCGCATGCGTAGTGTAGCGTAGTAAATAGAAGTAGGATGAGAAGTCATGCGGAGCGTGGCAAATTCAACAAGTCAAGGGCAGTGTTGTCAGTCTCACACTGTCCCACTAACTGTATTCTGTGAATATTCCATTGATCTCTATGTTACCTTGTCCCTAGGTCATGTTGTGATTTAGTTGCAGTCACTATTCTACCTTTAAATGACTAGTCTCCTTACACAATACTGGAGCCCTGCCATCAGCCCCCTAATTCGCCACTCTCATTTGGCGAAGTCAAACAGGTGAATTCCGAGCGCTTCACCTAGTCGCATTCGCACCTTTGACGCACTCTGCAGTTCAATAGTCGAAGTACCTGTGCACATACACACAAAATGATGCAAAAGAGCTCTGTGACTTTGGTGTCTGCCTTTTCAACAAGTGTATTTGCAGCTTCAGAAGCAAATTTATGACGATTTTGGAGATTTAACTCGAATTGTCGCAAGATAAATTCGACGGGCAACTTCAGACTTTAGCCAATAAGTCTCTCAAAAGGGATTTTTTCCCCATTCTATGTTATCTGTACATCGCCATGAAAACTTCCACCCAAGTGAAAAGGTTTTATCATCATCTAAAATTGGTAGGTAATTAGGTATAAAGCGGGGTTGATTTTCAGCCGGGTTGCCAACCACATCATTGTAACCAGTGATTTATGGGTCGCAGTACAATGCTACTGATACATTTCAGGTAAATTAAAGGATTTTTCTAAAGACGGGAGGAGGTTGTGAAAGTATTCTCTAAGTTCTGAACTTGTTTTAAGTAGCATAGCGTGATAGAAAAGAGAGTTCATTCTAATTAAGTTATGATAAAATTGTATTGGTTTTAGTAGGGGAGTGGACTTCCTCTAGTCCATGTGATAGTTTCTGGTAGTTCCTCCCAGCATTCCATGCATGCCTTATAGCTATAAATAAAATTTCAAATTCTTAGAATTAGAATAACTTTTCTGAGGAATTAATTCCTTCTCCAACCTTGAACGGGTCCCTATTGTTTGATGTGGGGCTGGATTAAGGTCAATTATGGCACACTTCTGCAGGTTCTGCTTAAGCACACAGACTGTTTTAGGTGATCTTGTTACCTAAGGCTAGAGGTTCTGGTCCGTTTGATAGTAATGTTTTTCATGGGAATCATAGCAGTGAATAAATGTCCCCTGGTCACAAGCCTTCAATAACATAACTGAGTCAAAACTAGATCTTGCATTTAACAGAAAACAACACGGGAATATTTAAAGAACCAGTAACACCTAAAGATGTTCCCTGGCATGTCAGTTACTTCCAGCTTGATCTCAATGGACTGGGAAGTCTGGCAGCATATAAATTGATCATTACACTTGTCAGGGTTATCAAAGGATCTTAATCAAAATTAGGAGCGGACATATCTCAGTTGTACTATGTTTAGCAATTCATAACATTATTACTTATAATATTACTTTTAATATTCAATAAATAAATTACAGAGTGTATATATTATAAATATAAAGGCCAAGTTTATCCATAAAACACAGATTTGGTTAAAGAGAATAAAGCAGGTGCTGTGAATAAATAAAGTATCATTACAAAGGGTCGTCAAAACAGCCCGATCATTGGCACAGAATTGACCCCCATCGAGGACATCTATCGTAAACGTTGTATAGACAGAACTTGGAACATTATCCTTGATGGTTCTCACCCAAACCAGGACTTGTTCTGCCTCCTTCCTTCTGGCAGACGTTTTAGATGCCTCAAGTCCCGTACGAGTAGGTTTAGGAACAGTTTCTTCCCAGAGGCAGTTGTTGCCATAAACAATTCATACCCCCTTAAGCCTATATACCGTAAATGCTATGTATTATTTATTTATTATTATATTGCATTATATTATTTTATGATATATCTTGCCCTGTGATGCAGCATCTATAAACTGTGTATCCTATTGTAAATGCTGTAAATATGCCTTTCACTGGTGTGTACTTGTACACTCCCAGTGACAATAAATCTAATCTATCTGTATCTATCTATCTATATCTATCTATCTATCTATCTATCTATCTATCTATCTGTATCTATCTATCTATCTGTATCTATCTGTATCTATCTGTATCTATCTATCTATCTATCTATCTATCTATCTATCTATCTATCTATCTATCTATAGTAAGCTAAACCAATCATAGAACAAACACAAATAAATGCTCCAGTCAATAATAAAGCTTGTCGGGGAATCAGACCATTTATTTCCTTCCCCAAAATCACATTGCTCAACAAAATAGCCAAGCGAAATATGCCCATATCATTGCCATCATTTAAGTATAATTTATGTAGAATTACTGGACTTCTGAATTTTTTATGATGAATTACCAGACAATGCTACACATTGGTTTATTTATTTTTCTTTTTACTTCTTTTCTGTAGTTACAGACATACCTCCACACGATACAGAGAATAACCTTAGACCACACTGTCTTAATGACAGGGGATAAATTCTGCATTCATCCATGATCATCTCTTATCATATTAACAGAATTCTGCATTGCTCCTGCATGAATTAGGAATTTTTCCAGTGGAGGGGATTATAATTTAGCTTGCCCTTGACTTTGTGCATAAACTCCATCAGCGATCCACGTCATTAACCTACGGCTCCCCTTTAGGTTCACAACAGAATTCCTGTAATTCATTATTTTCAGTTTCATATTGGAATAAGAACATAAGCAAACATCATCTCTACCTTAGAATTTCCATAACCCTGTTACAGTCATACTCATTAAGGAAAAAGTAAATGTGTATTTGTTAACTGTTAGACCCCAACACCCTATTTTCTATTTAAACTAGTCTGGATGTTCTATTTAGTGAAAAACAGGTTTGAGATTCTGAAGGCAATGTTCCTAAAGCCTCTATGTACTCAGTAAACTGACCAGCTGCTATCTTGATTAAGCTTCCATATTCTCATGCATGAATTAAAGCTCCTTCATCTTAAACGTTATAGTTAAATGTTCCTTAAAGGGCCAAAACACCAATGGGATAGGCATAGCAGTTATTCAAATACAGCTCTTGTAAAAATGCCATGTTTGAATTTAAATTTATGAATTTTTATTGCTTTGTGTTTTTATCTTTACTGATATCAGCCTTGTTGCTGCCCAGTCTCAATGTTTTCTAGGATGATTTAGATAATACCTATGTAGGGAACAGGTCTATCACTCACTCTAACTGCTGCAGTTGCTCCATTTGTGGTATTGCTTCCTGGTTTGTGTGAACAGTGACGTCACCAGGATATGCATGCTGAGATTAGTGACATCACCAGGATATGCATGCTGGGATTAGTGACATCACCAGGATATGCATGCTGGGATTGAATGTAGTCCCGCTCTAGGGAACAGGAAGAGGAGAGTAGGAAGGGAAAAACCTCATGGACTGGAGGAGTTGATCCAGGCCTGCCACATTTCACTGGATTGAATCCACTGATAAAGTTTAACTACAGCACAGAGAGTTCCCTGTCAGATGAACACTGCACCATATAGCAGATGCAGATCTCTTGTGGATTACAGTGTGTGAGGAAGATTCAGATTTCCCTTTGGATTACAATTAAAACCTGCAGAAGCTGAGTTATTCTTTTATCTGTGACATCAGCAGTTTCACTGAGGATATATATATTACCTGAAGGGAATCTACAAAGGGCCCGGGACGGTAATTATATTTATTTGGCGCCAATACATACTGTATATTATCTTTAATATATCTCAATTTCTGTGTTTATATTGTTGTATCTTATATCTGATATTTACATTTGACTGTGTTTGAT
>WMED01027904.1:0-10538 GCA_019650415.1 Pipa parva | reverse complement strand
TACACATTGGCATTGGGTGAAATTGTTTTATAATTTTGTTCAGTGCTACATTTTTCTTTTCCAGAAAATTGGAGCCTCCTTCACCTAAGCAAATAGAGTCCTCCTATTCTGGCTAGCATACCATAAACCAATGAAGGAATGGTGGTGGTATGCACCTTGATCTTCCAATCTCAACTCTCACTTTCCATTTCCTTTGTCTTTTTTCAACCCCCAACTTTTCCTATACATATTTCCTATGGTTGGCCCATATACCAATCAGTTAACCCCCCTTCAATTTCCTATGCTCTTTGGGTGACTTTTATGGTAATTAATTCCCAAATGTATCCACAGAAAGGTAACTATTCTATTTTAAGAGTTGTTTGCTTTCACAGGGAAAGCTTCCTATTGGTGGTCAGAACTCAACATCCTTGTATTAAGTATTTTTACTGAAACAGGTAAGTCTATACATTTTGTTCTGTATTCTTTCAATAAGATAACATATATTTTGTTCTCTATAATATCATCCACAAATCTTCCAATTTTAAATAGAGCTATTTCATTTATGTTTCTAGAAACGTCACGGTACTATACGTACTATGTTTTTGTGATCAGAGATATGCAGCTTTCATACAATTGTAATTTAAATATACCATTTTCTGGCTTTGTGCAGGTGTCTTATCTTCAGCACTGTGCTGATAAGATGCACTACGAATAACAATGTTTTTTTTATATCATTGTAGCCTCAGACAGAATATGGGGCTATTTCTTTCTGTTATAAAGATATGAGCTCACTGCAGGGAAGATATGGACAGCAGCATACATAGCCATAAAGTGAGACTGCACAGACAGCAAACACAGTGCAAATCTGACAGAAAAAGGGATATTCCTCTTTGCACAGATTTATATATCTAAAACATAGATAATGGGGCATTTAATCAGTTGTGGTTTTGTGTTTGAAAAGGAGAAAGACTGCTGTTAAGAATCCTGCTGCAAGTTGGTTTGAAAATTCCTAAATGCTTTATGGGAAAAGTGAACATGTTGGAGAGAGTAATGGAGTGACGATCGTGGTACAGATACTTCTGGAAATACATTGGTTTATGCAAAGCGGGTATTTTGCTGCTTCTGGTAAGCGCATATTGATTGGTGCAGAAATCACGTTTGTACACATTGAGGTGGTTACCGACCTTTTCTTTCTTCCACGCAGTCACCTGTCTGGAGTATTGTAATCATCGTTCTCTATATGAACCCTCTTGGCGTGTGGGCTTTATCACATTTTTTATTATTTGTCATCCAATTTACCGCACTATATAGTGCTTTTTTCTTGCGCTTCTCCCCAGGTAAAAAAGTTTTACCAGCTCACTATATTCAGTTGAGTGTCTTTAACAAAAAATAAAAAAACTGCTTATAAGTGTCCAAAGTTTATGGTCCACAAGTGCTCTAAGGTCCCTGTTCATTTTTGTTTACTTAGGTTTACCCCACCTAGGAAGTATAATGCTAATAGATTTACATTACTTTACATCTGGCAACATTAGAACTCATTTGTCATGCAGTAGTTACCTACTCATCATTAAGACCATCTTATATTTTGTTAACATCCTGTATATATTTTTAGTTTACTGCACAACTTTTTGTCAGCTTTAAATTTCAAAATTTCAATTGTTATTCCCAGTCCTATATCATATATAAAAACGTTAAACAATAAAGGTCCCTGAGCACATCTCTCTGGAGATGGTCTTTAAGCTACAGTGGTTTTTCATCTATTTGCAAACTGCATGTTCTAATCCAGTGGAAACATCAAGCATTTGTGTGGGACAATGTCAAACACTTTAACAAAGTTCAAGTGTGTTATATCCACAACCACCTTTCTATTCAAGTTTCTACTTACCTCCTGTCTTTACATCTGTCTTTTGTTTATTAATTATCATATTTATTTATAAAATCTGTGACTGTTTTGACCTGAAGGAGAAAAAATATCTCTTGAAAGCTTGACTTATACAATAAACTGTTAATCCAAATAAAGTATCATAAAATACTACAGTGCTCATCTTTCTTACTATTCAACTAGACTAATACAGCTGAAACCATTTTTTTACCTCCCTTTGTCTCCCTATGTACTTATGTTGCAGGCAGTATTTTTTAGAACAAAGCCTGGTATGTCATTCCTTTCTTCATTGAGCCTAGTTATTAAACAACACATGGACAACACATGGAAAATGGACACCAAGGATACACCCCTTCCATACCTGTATATTTACCACATGGGGGGTTATTTACTAAGGTGTGAATTCGACTGGAGAATTTTCAAACAGCAGATTCCCACAGCAAATCCACGACAATTTCCCCATTGTAAAGTCGCAACAATTTTTTAAAGTTAAGATTGCGACAATTTTCCCATAATAAAGTCGCGACTGCGACAATATTCTCATTATAAAGATGTGACTGTGACAGTAGCAGCCTATTGCGACTGTCTTTATCTGGCAAATTCGCACCTCTATGCAACAATTCGGACTTTAGTCCACTGCTTGCTGAACCATGTCTTGCCTAACCAGCAATAAATCAATAAATCATAACAAAACTTATGAACATCAATTAGCAAGACAATGGAACCTTCCTGTTTATTGTGGAAAACAGCTTTTATAAATGATTAATAAATTCTAAGCATATATATTTCAAGAGTAAATATGAAATCGGTATATATCGATCGGAACAAATCGATCAATATTCACCACGAGAAACAGCTGAGATCTCGTACGAAAATAAACTTTTCCAGTTTATTAAATATCAGAGTCTAGTAGAGAGTAAGCTCATATGAGGAGCATTTGGACTGCTGTAGAATTTTAAAAGTTAGGTTTCGCAATGTCTGTACCTAATCAGACAGGACTGAAGTGGCTATTTGACCCCAACTAAAGAATAAGAAGTAGTCTTTAAATGGTAGAAAGTGGAAATCCATTCCTTAGTTTGGGCTACAGATAGCAGCATAAGACACTCTAACAGAACTCTGCTGTGAGTCATTATCAGATTGCCAGTTATTGATGTCATAAAGAAGCCTTAAAAAGATACTGAACTATGACATTAACACTTCATACATCTATTTGTGCTAAAAATGCACATTTATTTATATATAATGGCTGAAATAATGAGAGCTTCCGAATTTTGTTTTTTATTTTTTTGTGCAGAATACAGTGGTATGCTCCACCAAAATGTGCCTGGATTTGAATCTATGAACTCATGCTTTGCTTGCTTCAACACTACCAATATACTCTATGTATTTCCATTCTATATGACTTTATCAATAATAACTACTGGCATAAAAAAAATAGTGTCTATAGCATAATGTATCTATACATATTACAAATATCTTGATTCCTTTTGTGTATAGTAGTTACCTACTCCTATAGCTGCCCAAGTGTGATCACAACCCAATAAGTTTTCTTATAGAAATCAGCACAGGATGTCTACACATGTCGGTTGTTAATGAATCATTCATTATGGATTAAATTTAAATGTAACACTTTCACTAAGAAGAACAAAAATGTATTTTGCAAAATCTAACAGATGTAGAGAAGACAGAGAGCACCGAGAAGACTGTATAAGGGCACAAGGTGGCAGAGAACACTAAGGGAATTTGACAAGTGAATTAAAAGTAAAGATCTCCATTCAAGCCTTGAAGAAGACACCCTGGAGAGGTTTCTGCTGCTCAATATTCTGGAGAGATCCCAGATTACAGTTCATTCAGTGGGCAAAACAACAACTTTCCAGAACATTTCCAATTTCACAGTCTAGCACTCTTTTATTGAAAGCACCAAAAATACCAAAACTTTAATTGGAGTAAATGTACAATGAGCATGTGCTTGGGATTCAGTACATTTCCTTGTTTCGTTGTAGAACATTTAGCAAAAAAAACAAAAAACTTACATTTCAACAGACACTTCCAAAGTATTTCAATTGATATTTATATATTGCATGAGGTAAATGTTCTTTCTGGGGCCTTATTTCTGCAGGCCCAGACGATTGTTAGTGACAACTAAATATAAATATTGGATGTATTAATAGCTGAATATATAACAATGCCTAGGGGAACTATTAGACTGTTATAGGCAATATCTAAATGGCAATGTCTTGTTAGCAGAGTTAACGTTTGAATGATGTTAAACTGTTCCTGTGCCTGCTCTATTCAGCAAAACTCACAGGAACAGAAAATGAAGAGGACATCATAAAATTACCCAGAGCAGGGGCAGCACAGGGGGGCATTAAACAGCAATTGGTAAGTATCTCCCCCCTCCCGCTTAAGAATTATCTCTGGAGTAGATGAGCTTGTAGTTCTCCTTTAATGATTTCACTCTTCATGTCGCAAACTATAAAACGAGACTCCATCACGCTATTAGGAAGGTGACACATGTGACCCAGAATGTTAATGGAAATAGATAAATAATTTTGGGATATTGTGTGATCTCAAGAGTTTGGTGGAAGATCTCTTTTAAAATGTATGGTCTCTCAAAGGGGCATTAAGTCCTGGAAAATGTCTTTGCTTTTTTTAAGTACATTTTAAGCACTGAGTAGATCCTTTTTCTCATATTTTTGTTGCTTTGAATACCAGTTACAGATGCTTAATTTAAGTTGTCTCAGTTTCCAGTATGATCTCTGCTCTAGAACATATCTGTACCCCGCACTGATAGCACTGAAATGGCTATTAATCAAAGAGAGCTTGCACCTTTGTACTGGCCAATCAGGGGAGAAGGAAAAAAGGAGAGACATTTGTTTGTTTTTTTTTAACTGTTTATTTAACATTTTTCAAATTACATTGATTTGCAGCTTGCTATACCTCTATAAAATACAGTTGGAAAACCTAATTAAAATTGTTATTTTCTTATCCTTGCATAAAGTTGCAGTTTCCCCTTGTGTTAGATCAAATATCTTAACTGCGAGTAATATAAAATAATCAGCATAACTTATACAAACACATAAAAAACCATTAATACTACTAAGAAAAGAAACAAAACAAAACAAAACAAAAAAAAGGGAAGAAAGAAAAACAAATATTATGTGACATGTGTATTCCTATATTGGGAATCCACTGTTTGTTTCTGCTCAGTGGAGAGACATTTGTTTTTATGAATAAATTGCTAATGAGTTCATGTGACTGTATGATTATTTAACATAATATAATATTAATATATTAATTATATTAATATAATATGAGGCCTTACAAAGCATTATGTTAGATATAATGTACCTTATGGACAAGGTTTACAGAACCAGTTTAGAGATGCTTGAACCTTGAGGCACTTATGATTTTTATCTCCAACCATCTAATTGTATGCAGGTTTCTGCCTTAGTAAAGGACATTATTCATACTGAGTGGGCCTTTTCTAAGGATTTAGGCAAAATAAGCTGAATAGAAATGCTACAACAATTGTTAAAAATGTTTTATTTAGTCTTGTAAGTTTAGCCAGACACTCAGAAAATAAAAGTCAGGCTGACAGGGAAGATGACAGAGAGAAATGCTGTTTAAAGGTACATTTTTTTAAAATACATATACATTTACAAAAATGTTTATTTTATTAGTACTTCCTAAATTAGTGTTAGTTTTGAGATTTACCTTTACTAATAGCAGCCATGTTGGTAAACAGACCTAATCTAATCCCATTGTTTTCTATGTGCTTTAGATAATACATTTATAGGAAGTACGCCAAAAGCCCCATTTTAAAAGCTACAGAATTAATTTAATGCTTTATAGACAGCATTTCAATTTTTTGGAAGCACAAATTGGATATATAGTAACTTTAATGCAGTCGGGGCATTCTGAATTTTTGATGTTCCTGTTCTTTTAAGAAGAGAAGTGACATTATTTATTTAGGAATGAAAGTATTCCTTTAAATTTTGTCTTAAAGAAAGTTACTAATATTTTTTTTTAGAAATGTTACATTTTGTTTTCCATAGGACAGTTTAGAGATACCATCTTTCTGGCGTAATAGGGCTTGTTTCACTATTATCATATACTGTATAACGTATACTCATACTTACTGGATAAGGAAATAGGAAGGAATAACAAAAAAAACTGAAAAAATATAAGACAGACAAGCAGATAACGTGTCTGTTTTCTGGTGAGAGGGTGCCTGGAAGGATTTTTTCTTTCTATGTTCCATTACCCTGTGACTGCTAATACTGCTCTTTAACAACAGTAATTACAGAAAACATTGACTGATATCTACACTTAATTCTTAGTACACATTTTTTTCTGTAATCAATTGTCTACCATGCATTTTTTTTTCTTACAGATTTGTTTTTTTTTTTTAATCTTCTTGTATTTTATAATAAAAGAGAGACCCCAAACATGTAAAGTAATTATCTGAAGCAATTATAAGGTTTTCTATTTTATGCACGTTGATAAGAAGCGGTTAAAAAACTTGTACAGAAAGAAGGACAAATTGTTGAAAAATTGTACAGGAATGTAGACTCGAATTTACAGGCCCTTAAAAATAAATGCAAACTAAGGTGCTTCCCATTTTGTGGAAAGGAATAGAAACACAAATAAGGAGGTTCAAAATGAATTCAGCCGCACAGAATATTACAATTCTGCAAAAGGTAGACAAAGTGGAAAAAACAAACGATTGGGCAAAAAATTGGAAATTTGAAGAAAATACATGATTGTTAAGCAAAACTGCATTGTGATACTTTGATAAAGGTAATCAGTTAAAAGGTTTTGGAATCATATAAAAAAACAAGATATTTTTGGTTAAAAATGTTTTTTTTTATTTTGTAAGGTTCTAACTATCTGTGAATATGGATTTTCAACTAAAAGACAAGTTGATGATATATAAGTATTTAATTAGGTAACTGATAATAAATCACGCTATAAACCAAGACAAATTGATATAAATGACTTGTTTTCAATGACACAAATAAATCAATTCATTAATTATAAATTATGTTAAAATGTAATGAGAATACAATAATATTAATGCATTGTCATTTATGAATATATATAAGCAGTGAAAGAGGTTTTTTTTTGTTTTGTTTTTTTAAATGGAAGGTTTGGAGATAATCCCGTTATCACACAAGGCAGCAAAAAGGTAGCGAAAAAGCATTTATAAAAATAAATTCGCTGATGAAGAAAATCCTCTTCAAATGTTAGGAATGGGATTCAACAGTCCAACTGGGAGTTTCCATCGACTTTTCTTCATAGAGCTTTCGCCTAGACTCACTGACATACTCAAAGGACATTACACCAAACTGTCCTCTGCTGGGTTGCTAATGTATCCTGCTTTTAGTGGGAGGATTTTCTTTGTCAGTATATTTTTTGAGCTTTTTCACTGCCTTTTTTTTTGCTATAACAAAATGCATTCGAATGAACTGTCAGTTTGCAAATGCAGCGCATTTTTGTGCCGTGTGTGATCACAACTGTTAAATTCCTATTGAAACTAATATAGTCACATAAAATAGGCTGCATTCCATACACTCAAAGAAATAGTGCAAGTAGCGTTCTAGTGTAATACGCTCTCAGTGGAACGCTAATGTGAACACTTTTCTTCCATTAGCATTGTTCTCTACAGATTTCCTCTGGTGTCTATTCTTAGCGTATTTTCACCTGAGATTTTTTTTTAAAATACGCTGCGCATAACACACTAGTGTAAACCTAGCCTAAGGCAAAAGTGTTTTGGTACAGTTTTATACTTATTAGTCACTCACAACACAGATAGGTCTGATTTTCTGTTTTAAAAAGTACATTTAGAACATTAAACTAAATGGTCTATTGGAGCAAAACAGAGATCCTGTCATCATACTGTTAAGGGTGGGTTCACACGAGCATATAATGTGCAGAAATATGGCTTCATAGAACCCGACGATACTTACCTAGTTCCAGACACACGAGTGTATGAGACGAATACGCTGTGTCTGGAACGCTGTGTGGCCCATTTTGGCCAACGAATATATGCCATGACCAAAATATGACACACAGGAAGTGCTGTGAACACTGAGGGATTATTCACACTGTCGCTGGTAAGTACAAAAAAAAAAACGCTCCAGCGTATTTTTTTTTCTTCACACGAGTGTAAGATGCGCTGCACATCATATGCTCGTGTGAACCCATTCTAAAGATGAATAACACAATGTAACACAAATTTTGTTCCCAGCTTTTTAATGTTATATTCCAATTGCTTATGTCTAAAACAAATAAAAAATTGCATACATTTATCATAAACTTCGCTTTTGTGACCACAGCAACAAAAATTATGCATTTTACTATAGAAACAGACGATTTTGCATCATAGTTCTGTATGGAGGTGTTTGTACAGGAAGTTCAGGGCAGTGTGGTACTGGGGCAATAGATGAATGAATGTCAGGATACGTCACAGGCGGTGCATTTTTGTCAGTGCAACATTTGGAAGGGTCCACCATGCAGAAGTAGCAATTTGTTGAGTGATCAGTCGGTTCATGACAAATTCTTGGGATAGCAAAATGCATGGCTCTCTTCTCTCCCCTGTACCAACCTATAAGCAAACAAAATAAAATTTGGATTGAGAATTTGATTTAGGCCTATTTTACACTAATGACTAGTGATATTTACAATATTAACACAGTTAATCTGCTATTTAAGAGAGTAGCATTTATCTACTTACCTTCAAGAGTTTTCTTGCAGTGCTCATATGTGAAATAAGGAGCCCATGGTTTGTCTTGGTCACCAACAGGCAGGCCGAAGTATGCTTTGTAGGCCTCACACATCTTAGTAGATGCTTCTGCAGAGTACTTTTTCGCTCTTGTCTTTATAAAATGGCCACATACAGTATGTAGCAAAATGCTTCTTCTGGGTGTATGCAACCTCTTGATGCCATCTAAATTGACTAAGTTGCTGTGTACTGTAAGGAAAAAGGATGTCTCTTCAATCTTGATAAAAATGGTCAATCTTTATTCCATGCAGTATTAAAGTATAAGAGTGTACTGAGGATTCAGCAAAGCAAGATTGATCACCCGGTACCAGAGTAGCACACAGTATATACATTTACATTCCTAAGCTCCTCCTGTAAGGGGTGTGGGGTGAAGTGGGAATACTGTCTATATCAGAATCTGAATAGATATTGAATTCACATCTGTCTGTCTAGGTCAATTCCCCTTTGTCTGTGATGGCCATTGCCCACTTACTATGCAATCCCAATCAATTAGATCATGTCTCTCTATCTCTCAGGAAGGGCTATAGTGGCCCTATATAACTATAGTTATACAGCTAACTACAATTCTGTAGTCCCAGAAAGTTCTAGATAATTCTGGACAGTTCTAGAAACTTCTTGATAGTGCTCACAATTCCAGAAGCTTCTTAAGTGCCTTGAAATATTGTGAATATCCTTAAAAATAGATCAATTTCAAAATATCATTGTGCAGACCACAAAAGCAAAGTTTACAGAGAATAATAACTTTTTTCTATTCATTTAAGGTACAAACAATCAGGAAAACACACTTAACAACTGGGAACAACTCTGCACTATGCACCCGCCAGCATCCATTAACTTTTGCTTGTTCAACAAGTGTATTCTCAGCGTAGTCAATAAGGAGAAGCAAATTTGCAACTTCCCCATTGTAGCATCATGAATTGACGCAAAGTAAATTTGACAGGCGCATTTGCACTTTAGCCAGTAACTCCCTTTGTGTTTAATCACGACTTTTGTGAGGTGTTGAAGCAACACTGTGCAAGTGCAACATTCAACAAAAATCTGTGTGTAATTCATAAAAAGCAAGCAGTTGAAAGCATAAGGAGGGAAATCTAGAATTTAAGCATTTCCACATTGTTTCCATGTCTGTGACCAAAATAAACTCATCTTTATCTTACTCTTCTCTAATCTTTGCTGTAGGTAACCTGGTCATGATTGTAGTGCACTTCCACTAATGCCAATTTAGAGTGACAATGGGTATACTAAGTAGACCTGGTCAGCAGGATCTGTGTTGGTGTAAATTACAGGGTGGTGTGTTTAGAAAGACATAAGACTTTTCTACAGATAAGGCTTTTCTACAGATCTAATAGGAGAGTGTTGTAGAGCTGTTTTTCAGACCTTGGTGAAATCAACAGTCAGTGTAACCTTTTAGACTTTACCATTGGCCTGGACATGGAAAGTATAGCCGCAAAACTCTGACACTCAAGAGTAAAATCAGAATTTATTTATTTCTTTAAAAGAAACAGCTTCATGGCTGGACATACCTCATCTGATGCATTTTGCACCCTGCGGCGCTTGTTTATAGACAAGCATTTCCTCCAAGCAAAACAATTTAAAGGGGCTGAAAATCTACCCCCTTGTGAAAGTGAACATGTCTCAGCAAAAAGCCAATACTTAAAAAAGTTATATAAAAACCTTAACAGAAGAAAAAAATATATATATGATTTCAACACAACTCTTAACCCTTTCACTATGTACCCCGTATCTCTCACGGGGTAGCTTCGGGTGGCCAGAACTACCTACCCCGTGAGAGATACGGGGTACATAATCAAACGGTTTCAGCGCTACACCAGTCATTTTTTGCCCGATGTAACGTTGAAATAAGTTTGTAGAGAGTCAAATTTGACTCTCTCG
>WMED01027902.1:0-10538 GCA_019650415.1 Pipa parva | reverse complement strand
GATGTTAATAGTTTACAACAGTAAATTTATTGTTACAAATTGGCTATTTATGAAGGAGTCTGAGTCGGAGCCGGAGTTGGAACCTGATAAAATCCAGGAGTTGGAGTCGCAACTGTGGCTTACCGACTCCACAGCCCTGGTAGCTTTGGGCTGTACTGCTATCCAAAAAGGTTTGCCACCCGTTATAGAACTTCTGGTGCTAGTACCTCACAGCAGCTGTACTGGATCCTCATTAACATGATAATAAAACCTGACACAACATCACAAAGGGGGGAATTCACCAAAGTGCGAAGTGAGGTCCGGATCCTTCGCCTCACTTTGCACTGACTGTTGTGCGCTCACTGATGTGATGCACACGGACATCAGCGAATGCTTTAAAGGGATTCTAGTCTCAGCGACACGACTCGAATGGTCTCGCCGAAACTGGAATCCCTTTAAAGTGTTTGCTGATGTCCACGTGCAGGACATCAGCGAGTGCACAACAGTCAGTGCGAAGTGAGGCGAAGGATCCGCACCTCACTTCGCACTTTGGTGAATTCCCCCCAAAAGTGTTTGGCTGGTTGGGGGAATGTCATATGGTACATGAAACTTTGAATATCAATGAGGAATACACTCAGTGCTGAGTTTCACACATGCTCTGTAGAAGCCAGTGCCCAGGACACCAGCTTTCTCAGCAGGAGGTGGAGCTGTAATGAAACAAAGGCTGCTATGCATTTGAATTAAAGAACAGTAACAATGAAAACTGAAAATGCCACAAAAGCATAAATTTTTACTGGAGATGAGGGGGTCATTCATTAAAGTCCAAACAGTTGCGTAGATGCCCGTAATTCCGCTTATAAAACAATCTCTGTGATGAATCCATGACCAATTCTGGCAGTTGCGGACTTACAGAGCCTTTCGCATCAATTTGCGTGCCCGTGCACAGGGAATTAGGCTATTCAACATGCAAAGGAGTCAAAGGGGCGGATTCTGCAGGTCGTACTGCTCCGAATTCACCTGTTTGCCTTCACCACAAAAGAGTGGCGAGTTGGAGGGGTTTGACGGCAGGGCTCCAGTGTTGCATAAAGCGACTATTCATTCAAAAGTAACAATGGCAACTGCGACTAAATTAGTCTACTATTAAACATGAGCTAGGCACAAGGTGACATATAAAAATAAGTATTTTTCACTTATATATAGTTAGTGGGATATGATGAGACTGACGTCACTGCCCTTCACTGGAGGAATTCTCCTCAGTCCGCATGATTTCTCATCCTACTATTGTGCAACGGACTATGTCGCACTACGCATGCGACGGCATCTGTCGCTTTCCGCTGCTTCATGAATAAGAAAAAGTGAATTTGCGACTTCCTAATCGTATTGACGCAGACGAGGAGACACTATGGAAGGCGAATTCGGACTTTAATGAATGACGCCCTCAATCTGTGCTTCCTCAAATTCTAAACTGTGTCTATAAAGTAAGGTAATAAGCCATTTACAGGCAAATTGGCACGGACCAAACATTCAGAGATCCAATCAGCGAAGTGGCCAATCAAATGTCAGAGGGTGGGCACTGTCCTCGCCATGCAGCTTGGGGGAGGTATACCAGTGATGCTTTCTTAATAAAAACATCCACACATAAAATATACTAGATTCATCACAACAAGCTTGGCTGAAATAGGACTTTTATTATACTAATGCTATATGCACTATAATTACATTACAGGAATCACTTGGCTCTCGCAATTCTTTTATCCGCGCCACCTGCATCACACTAATACGGAACAAGATTTCAATATGGCAGAGCTTTCTGAGTCGGGAACATAGAAACACACAAATAAAAAAAAAAAAAATGAATGCGACATACCCGGCGATCCACAAGTAGTGAAACCTTGGCCAACGCAAGCCAAGTGAACACTGAACCTTTACATACATTTTGTAATACGTTTTACCTACGGAAAGGAATAGTTAACACCAGAGATGGAAACAGATGGAACAGCATGTAATATAAGAAAGGGGTTAAAAGCAAATAATATACATTTCTTTCTGGGGAGGAGGATAAATGGTTGGAAAACTGGTGAACAAAATAATATACTTGTTATCTTTCCTTTCAATATTTAACCCCACTTTAGGCAGTTCCACATCATGGTGGGGAAATGATGAAGTTAGGGGAGATTCATTAGAATTTCTCAAGATGGGAAACATTTATGTTTATAGAAATGCATCTGTTTCAAGATGGCTGGTCCTACTGTACGTCACTGCATGGCGCCTCTTCGAGGCTTAAAGGTATCAGCGTATGCATTTACATAGTAGGATGGATTTTATTTCACGCGCTACATTTTTTAATCAGTGTATACAAAAGCGTAAGTTTCAGGAATTGTCAGACGGCACGTGCTCCTCAAAGCCTTCGCTCTCGCGAACCAAGGCGCGTTCCAGGATCACCCTGCCTTCTTTGTAGCGCTGACTGTCCTCTGTGGCGAACTCGTAGATCCAGCCCAGTTTGCTGTTGCAGTTTTTGCAGCTGACGTCTCGTACCATGTGGCGGCCGGTGAGCATGACACGATCCTGGACTTCGCTGTACTGGAGATTTACCACCTAGGAAAGAACATATGAAATAAAGAGGGGGGGAAAGGAATGATTATTTTAGTAAGAAAGAAACATAGTGAAAAGGCTATATGTTTATAGAAACACATCCAATGAAAATCAATGTTTACAGTGGTCTACTAACCCATGACAACCAATCAGAAATTAGCTTTAATTGTAGCCCCACCCCTACCAGTGAATGATAACAACTGATTG
The DNA here is from genome assembly GCA_019650415.1 of Pipa parva. Lineage (NCBI taxonomy): Eukaryota > Metazoa > Chordata > Amphibia > Anura > Pipidae > Pipa > Pipa parva. The sequence goes on along the minus strand of WMED01027902.1, from coordinate 7,760 downwards.
GTTGCTATGGGTAACTAGACCCCTTTAAAATTACTGTTGACAAATTATCCTAATTATGTTTATTGCATACAAAATAGCATATTTACTGGTATTTCTCAAAAATACAGGCTGCGCCAGGTTCAATTCCTTTATATTTTCTATAAAGAAAAATGATCTGTAAAGTGATAGGTAAAAATAAGGATAAACTAAACTTGGTCAATGGGAATGTGTATACCAGTCAAAATATAATTGCAATGCTGTGTGTAACTTTAGGGGATTGTGTCTAAAGGACAAGGGCATCATTGACTAAAGGGTGTATTCACCTCGCTACTATTCGAGTCCCATCGTCAAAACAGTCACGAACTTGTCGAACAGGTGAAAACTGTCAGATGCATAGTCAGTTGGATAGAAGTAGGGTGAGAAGTCATGCAGAGCGAGGGGAATTAGACAAGTGAAGGACAGTGACATCAGTCTCACCATATCCCACTAACTGTATTCTGTGAATATTCTATTTCTATGTCACCTTGTCCCTAGATCCTGTTGTCTCTTAGTTGCAGTCACCATTGTTACTTTTGAAGAAATAGTCACCTTACGCAACACTAGAGCCCTACAATCAACCCCCCAATTTGCCAATCTGAAGTGGCGAAGTCAAACAGGTAAAAGTAGTAGAAATACATGTGAACGCGCACGTATAGTAATGTGAAAAGCTCTGTAAAATTGTGACTACCATAGCTGCCAGAACTGGTTGCATATTCGCCACATCTCAGGGTTTAGCCAAGAAGTGAACATGGGGAAGTGGCAAATAGATGTGAATTCATAGCTCTACTATTTGTCCTACAGTATAAGACCCTAAAGCTGGTCAAACAACCAGAAGATTATAAAAGTCGCGTATACACAGAATTATTCCCATGATGACTGATTGTTCTGTGTCCCAGAAAACTGCACTCTCCAGACAAATATAAAATCTAGCTGATAGTCAAGTTTTTAACATTTAGAATGTTAAACATTCCAACTGATTTGCTGGAGAGAAGTAAGTGAGAGAGCAGAGGCTTCTGTCAATATATATGGACAATAAATATAATAAAAATCAGTTAGCAGTGACAATAAGATGGAAAATACATTTATGGGACTTTATAGTTTCTTCAAATGAGACCATGGAGCCATTCAGTAGATCCTCTCTTTCCGAGGCAATACCATAGATTGATTCAACAATCATATACAAAGTATAAAAGCAAGTGGGTTGTGTCGATCTTTAATTAATTTCATTACTGCAAAGGAAAACACCTAAATATCACTGTCATCAGAATACATATTAAAAGGGAACTATACACATAAGCAGTTTTTAAACTGTAGCATAGATCCAATGATTTGATGATTAGGTAACATCGGATTACCACCATAATAAAGTGGAAGAAAATGGCTGAATGACTAATATAACAATATATTACCAATATATCAGAAAACTGTTTGATGAAAGAGGAATAATTAAACCTGGTTTTGGTGTATAGTTCCCCTTCACATTTCACCCCATACCTTGTTGAACAGAAATGCTCGCCCTGTGGCCCCTGTAAATCGCGTTGAGATCAGCTCAGAACGGTTGGTCAAAATGGTGTCACAGTTTGCACAAGAAAACAGACGAGTGCCGCCAATGTGATCCAAAAATATTCTTCCCATCTCCTTAGTTTCTTTAAGCGATTTTGATCAAAATGTTCAACCCCCTGCACAGGAAGAAGCCAAATAATTAGTTATTAAAGATCATTTTATAAAGACCAGGAAACAAGAACACACATCTATAGGGGAATATTTACTAAGGTCATTCAGTTCGTATCGCCATTTTTTTTTGTCGCATTTTCGATTTCCCTTAATTTATGTAAAGCCGAATAAAATTTATCAATATTGATAAATATCGATCCGTTCATACCGCTGCAGTTTACACTACTGTCAATGGAGCTCCTTTTCTATTGATATTTCCACCAGGGACTTTCAAAAATCTCCCTAGGGAATAATGGGTTTTCGCCCACCCTCTACCAGGCGAACACCTGTTAAAGTTTAAAAATAAAGTTAGATGGTTGGTTAGTTAAAAAGTTGTTTTGAGTTTAGTAAATTATATCTGTAAGCGCCAAGTTACTCTGCATCTGATTAGACTTTACACTTACATTTGCTACAGCTGCATGAGCCATACTAGTTTCTCTAAAACCACAAGTGGACCTCCGCACTAGTCTACTGTGTTTTTGTATATTTTTATCTTTATGTGCAGATTTTTTTTTTTGCAGAAAATTCACAGAAATATATCTAGCTGTTAAAAGGCTGGGTGTGGCCCCAAACTAATTATTGGAAACTGGGGCAGTTGATCCTCGTATTTATAATGGATTTGGTTAATTATCATATTGGAAAAGAATGAAAGGGTTAATCACAATAGGTGGGTTTTTTTTTTCATTCCTGTTTTACATAAAAAAAACAAAAGGAGACAGAGGGGGAAGCAAAGCAGAGAGAGAAGTTAGACTGGGGAGTGTAATTCCCCCTGCTTTTCACCAGGTTTGTGGTACAGATCAGTTGTTTCAGGTTACAAATGCTACAATATATCTATATATTATTATATATAAATATATATACTGTATATGTCACTTTATCACTGCGCTTACAATAAATAAAGATACCGCCCCAGTGAGTAGCTATTATTATTGTACTGTATATATATATATATATATATATATATATATATATATATATATATATATATATATATATATATATATATACACACACACACACACGCTGTTATTATTATTTCATGGTGCTTTCGGTGATTAGAGGGACCATTTCTACTGGTAAATTTAAGTCCTACATTCTTTTTAGGCCGGGTTAACACTGGTGAATCTACACTTTGCTTTTAAAAAAAAAAAAAAGTGTGCCCCAAATCCCTATTGTACCTGCTCCGGCCACTCAAGTGTTGAATGCTAGCGCAAGCAAACATTTCTTGATGCGTATTCCTTGAGCGCACGGATGCGAAGCAAAAAATGCGCGCAGATAGGAGGAGCCGGGAATGATGATGGAGCTTTCACACTGTGTCAGGTAAATTCAATAGAAATGTGCATCCCGAAGATACACCAGCCTGAATTTGCCAGTGTATTTTCGGGACACGCTTTCCTAAAAGTGCAGTGCATAAATGCACTTGTGTGAACCCAGCCTTAGAGAGAAACATAAAAATTATTAAACAGTGCTGCTGAGCGCTAGAGAGGGGGAGGGGTCCCTAACGGAAACCTGCTGAGCTGAGCATTCAGCCAAGTCAAGTTCCCTTTAAAATCTCTAAAAGGGAGTCCTTGCCAAAAAATTAAAGCCTTTCTCCAATACTCTAGTTTGTTAAAAGGATGGGGAGGGGGAGTTACACTAATTAGGCTTATTATTGTCTATGGTGCAAAACACAATAGCCTGTGTGGATTATCTCACAGGAAACAAGGGAAACTATTTTTCTAGCTTAGTTGAAAATCAGCTATGGCTAGGTTCACACTAGCAATTTTATGCGCAGCATATAAACACCATGCAAAAAAAAAAAATCTGCACCGTGTAATCCTATGGGACCTACCTGATGCCGGCCACGCCAGTGTATGACGGGAGCGCGCACACGCCGGAATGCTTTACTTTGAATTTTGCTGGTGTATATATCCACAAAATGCAGCCAGATAGGAAGACCCGCAAACGCTGAGGGTGCGTTTACGCTATATCTGGTATGTACAACAGAAATGCGCAACAGGAAAATATGCCGGCAGATTTTCTGGACGCGCATTTCTAAATATGCAGCACATTTATGCCGTGTTTGAACCTAGCCTAAAGGACCACTAAACACTTGAAAAAGGAAGTTGCTATTTGGATCGGCATGGCACTTATAAAAATGTCATCTCTGAAGCTAAATTCCTTTTTATTGGTTTGTGTTCTCTCTCTGTGGCTGTAGACAAATTGTGCTTTCAGGGGCACTTCATGTATATGTTTTGTTTTGTTTTTTTTAAAGTTTCACAGAAAAGACTAGGGCCCTTATTCACCAATGTGCGAAGTGAGCCGAGATGTGTTCGACTCACTTCGCACATTGTGTTATGCGCATACTGATGTCCTGTGCGCGGACATCAGCATGCACATTAAAGGGATTCCCCTCCCGGCGAGAGCACTCGAGTCTCCTCGCCGGGAGGGGAATCCCTTTAATGCGCATGCTGGTGTCCGCGCACAGGACATCAGCATGCGCATAATACAATGTGCGAAGTGAATCGAACACATCGCGGTTCACTTCACACATTGGTGAATAAGGGCCTAGGACTGGAAGGGGGTTTGTTTACTTTTAAAGTAAAAGATGGCTGAAACTATAAGGAAGAGGAAAGAAAAAAAATAAAAAAATAAAAATAAAGACAAATCAAGAATTCAACAATCATAACATTTTTTACAGTATTGTGTCGAGAAAATTGCTCTGCAATTCTTACAAGCAGCTTTTTTGCAAAAAAAGTCACTGAGATTTTTATTCTCCAACTAGTGCAGTGGTCACTCATCAGTGCCTTCTCCCGCAGTGAAGCCCTGAGTGATGTCATTGTGCCTGCGTCGGGGCAGAGCTCTGGCCGCAACTATCCTACCAAAATCCTCCCTGCGAGCGAGCGTTCCTTCAGTGTAAGCTGCTGATCTGACTTGAAAACTGTCAGGCCTACACTGAAGAAGCGCTCACTCGCTGGGGGGATGGGTCTAGGATAGCAGTTAGAGCAGCGGTGATGATGGAGCACTTGCCTGCAGAGAAGGCTCTGAGTACCACAGGTTCACTCACCGCTGAACTAGTGTGTCTCCACCTATAACTAGCAGCCAGCACAATAAAAGACATAGAAAGGCATGTAAAATTCACTTATATACAGTTAGTGGCACATTGTGAGGATGAATTAGGGACAGGGAGACATAGAAAGGGATGTAATATTCACTTATATACAGTTAGTGGGACATTGTGAGGATGAACTATGGACAGGGAGACACAGAAAGATGTAATATTCACTTATATACAGTTAGTGGCACATTGTGAGGATGAACTAGGGACAGGGAAATATAGAAAGGGATGTAATATTCACTTATATACAGTAAGTGGGACATTTTGAGGATGAACTAGGGACAGGGAGACACAGAAAGATGTAATATTCACTTATATACAGTTAGTGGCACATTGTGAGGATGAACTAGGGACAGGGAAATATAGAAAGGGATGTAATATTCACTTATATACAGTTAGTGGCGCATTGTGAGGATGAACTAGGGACAGGGAGACATAGAAAGGGATGTAATATTCACTTATATACAGTTATTGGTATATGATGAGGATGACATCGCTACACTTCACTGGAGGAATACACATCACTTTGCATCCTGCTACTATTCGACTGACTATGCCACACTATGCACCCCCTAAGCCAGGGGCGGTTCTGATCCTACTGACGCCCTGGGCGAACCGAAATTTGCGACTTCCTCAGTGTAGCGTAACAAATTGATGCACTTTAGCTAATTTGGGTTACTACACTCTACTCTCGATTCTCTACTCCTTACTGACGAAACAGAGGATTTCCATAGCGATTTTGTGACTGTGTCAGCAGCCACCGATTGTGTAGCGTACTACCGTCATTACATGGTGAATTCGCCACATTGCAGTTTGCTGAATACCCAAATATGGGGAAGAGGCAAATTCACATCTTTTATGCTACAATTCATATTTTTATAAATAACCCTCTCAATATCACCGAAACAAAATAAAAAAATAGAAACACTGCTATATGAAGGAAAATTGTTTGTTTTGCAATAAATAAAATCTAATGCATTGTAAGGACCACCAGTCTAAATCCCATAGAAAACAAAGTGAGGAGGGGGGTTAAGAGATAAAAGAGGGCTGCAACCAGGACAAAGGAAAAACAAACTAAAAACAACAAAATGGGGAATTTGTAACATTTAGAAGTAACTTTCCAATGTTATTGGTGAGGAGTACAAGGGATGAGTAGATGAATGTAGGAATAAATGGCATTTCCATAATAAAAGACAGTTAAAGATGTAGGCAAGGGCATGCGATGTCATAACGATGGAACATAAACAAACCTTCTGTTCCACTCCCTCTGGCAGAAAGCAAACAGCTGATTGCAGCAGTCCCTCCCCCCAGCATGAGCCTCCCTTTGACACCCAATCAGCTGCATAGAGAGAGCATAAAGGAAGCTCTGCCCAGTGAGGTGCCAATCATGAACAGGAACCACAACAAAAGCAAGACTGTGGCTGGGTACAACTCCAAGGCCAGGGATTAGTTCATTGTGCAGAGCTGAAAAAATACACAGCCTAATTTCAAGGGAGGCGCTACATACAGTTCCCTGCAGCCAGATTCAAGGGGTGTGGGGGGGGGGAGTTAGTCTGAAGAAAAACATAGGGGGAAGGGAGGTGGGAGACAATCGTAAATGGCAGTACCAGAGTAACAGAATTAAAGGGCACAAGCGACATGGAGGGGGGCTTATTCATCCAATCAAATATGAAAGTGGATCCTCATCACTTTGGGTTACTACGCTAACCAATTCTCTACTCCTTATTCACTAACTGGCAGATTCACATAGCAAGGAAGCAAACGCTGTTGGAAGAGGTTAATTGCGCAGTGCTGCGTAGTCAGCCCTGCCATCAAGCCCCTAATTTGCCACTTTGACAATATAACAATGGCGACATAGTACACCTTGCCCAATTTTATACAGTGGCAATCTCCGGTGCTTGAATAGCCTAATTACCTGTGTACATGCACGCAAATTTCTAGTGACAATAAATATCTATTCTAATATTCCCATGTACACTATGGTACATTGTTACTAGAGCGCTGTGCAGTGAGGATTCTTCCTGCTCTGTTTTAAAGGGAGCATCCATAATTCTCTACTGTACAGTGTTGCTACCTGTGTTCCCTACATACACTGGTGCTTGTGTATAAGTGTGTATGTGTATATTTGTATGGGCATATTTGTATTTTCATGTATAGCTTTTTTTGGGTCCAAAATCACAGAGTACTGGTACTGTTTAATCCAAAGGGGACAAATAACCCAGTGACAATGAAATAGTGTAAGTCAGTGTAATAAGTACTGTATTTGCTGGCATATAAGACTACTTTTTAACCCTTGAAAATCAACTGAAAAGTTGGGGGTCGTCTTATACGCCGGGTATCACTTTTTTCTCTCCTTACCTAGCTCCTTCATTGCCTGGCTGTCTGTGCTGAGCGCTACAGCATTCTTCCCCCAGCATTGATGTAACTTCCTGTGAGCGACAGGAAGTTTAATCATTGCAGGGGAGAGGAAATGCTATAGCGCTCAGCACAAACAGCCGGGCAACAGAGGAGCTAGGTAGGGAGAGAGAATAGGAGGAGGGCGAGCACCAAGTTAGCACCCCCCTCCTTCAGAGGGTAGAGCTTGTAGGGGCAGCACAGTGTGATGGTGATCTGATAATCTTGGAGACAGGGAGGGCTGGGCAGGCAGGAAGAGCTGACCAATCCAAGCAGGATTTGCCTTGGAAGAGGGGTAGTCTTATACGGCGAGTATATCCCAAACTCTTTATTTTAACTGGAAAAGTTATGAGTCGTCTTATATACCCAGTCGTCTTATACGCCGGCAAATACAGTACATTATAGAGATGTTCTGCCCATAATTGCCTATGTGGGCAGTAAGTTACCATTTATAGGCACAAGATGAGGGCCAAACCCAGGCCTGCAGAGCACCAGCCCTGGACAAACTCCCCCAAACAGTTGCCCCTAAATAAGCCAT
>WMED01027901.1:0-10538 GCA_019650415.1 Pipa parva | reverse complement strand
ACAACTTGGCGTAGTCGGCAGGATTGTGACCCCCGTGTCCTTGATGTGATGGGAGCGATTTGACACAGAGAGAATTGCAACCAAAGACACCCAGTGGAGATGCAGTCCTTAGCCCTTTACACAGTCAGTTCATTTTGTCAAAAACTCGGGAGGGACGGATCTATGTGAGGGACCAACACCATTCAAATAACCCGAAAGAGAGGCGGAGCGGCAATGTATTCATCTGACAATCCTGAGCTGTGGATCATCAGATGAATACTGATCTAGTAGCGGTATACTTAAATTGGGTGAAATTTATTAAAGTCAATAATGATTTTTTTTTTACCTTTTTGCTGCAAAAAATGGGTAAAAAAAAGTCAAAAATCATGTTTTCAACCTTTTCGCCCCTAATTTTTTGTTTTGTTTTCGGCCATTTCTCACCCAAAAATCAGGCAGTTAAAAGGGGGTCGAAAAAGTCAAAAAAGTTATTTTCGACGTTAGTAAATTTCGCTCACAATGTACTGTTGATAGATGGATCGGGTAAGTATCAGTGGACACCATAGTTCTCCTTTAAATAAATGTTTGATTGCATTTCGGATTCTTTTTTCCAGTGATTTTCAATTGAAAGCTACTTTCATACAGAACCGTCTCCTCTTTCACCTGCTTCTTCATCACCTGATCACTTTGGCACATCGGATCAGCTGTGACTTGATTCACAGACTTTTTAAAATTTTGAAGTAAACAATCATAAAGAGAGTGGAGTGTGGCAGCTTTGTGTGGTTGCGTGTCTGAGATTGGTTACTCAGAATTGCAGTCAAATCCCTGAATGAAGGTTTCAGACTGAGCGAACTGAGCTGTTGAAGAGGAAATAGGTGAAAGAGAATGAGCTATAATTTTACTAGTGAGTTGTAAATGAAATCGCACCATATTAGTAAATAATATACACAGCAAAATATATATATTTATATATATATATATATCTCACTGACATGAAATGCCTTCATTCTACAGCACTTTGTGTTGTGAACTTACATAAATACATAAATGCTTTCTAGGTTGATAAAATAAAAATATAACCTAAATGGGTTATACCCCTGCTACCCCACTACCCCTTCTATGGGCAAAATTTAATAAAGTCGGAAAGACTGCTCTTGGGGGGCTCATTCACTAAGGGGTGAATTCGACTGTCGAATTCGCAAACAGCAGATTCCCATAGCGAATCAGCAACAATTTTCCCATGGTAAAGTTGCAACAATATTTTAAAGTTAAGATTGTGACAATTTTCCCATAATAAAGTCACGACTGCGACAATATTCTCATTATAAAGATGCGTCTGCGACAGTAGCAGCCTATTGCGACTGTCTTTAACTGGCAAATTCACACCTATATGCAACAATTTGGACTTTAGTGAATAACCCCCAATTGGTCTTTCCGAGTTTATTGCATGAGATCTCACAATGGCTGCCTTTCTGTGGAAAAATAGAAACTTGCGCGATAATCTCGCGAGAACAACGTGAGATCTTGTGCAGTAAACATAGGAAAGACCAACAGCGGAATTTCCAACTTTATTAAATTTTGCACATTTAAATTTGTGTCAATGTTTTTAAGCTCCTTCTCCAGTGAGGAAATGCTTCATGGGGCATCCTGGGATTTGTAGTTTTTCTGCACAGTTCAGTGCTAACTAGTAACGGTCTCTGTAAAAGCAATACCTACATGAGGTCGGGGTACTATATTGAACAAATGGAAATTGCTGTATAAAACACTTTGCCCAATCTTATATATAACTTACATATGAGGGATAAACTATTAATTACATAAATCTATACACTATGTATATATCAGTTTCTAAGAATTTCACATAGATTAGTTAGATGCATGTGACCATGTCTTATCTGCCAGAACCAACTTACTCAATACCCTCTATTCATCAGAATGAAATGCAGGTTGCACGCAATTAATGTTGCGCTGACGTCCGTTCACATCAGTGGTACTGAATGCATCATTGTGCAGCTTACAGTACTGAATAAGGGTCAACACAATCTACTGATAGGCAGAAAAATAAAATAATGTGCATCCAATCACATGCTAGCCCAGTCACAGCCAGCATTGTTTCTGTAGATGCTGGAGAAAGATAGTAGAGTGGCGCCATAAATGTATGATAGAAATGGTCCTTTTAAGGTTTGGCATTCACACAAAATAAAAGAGACAATGATAATCTATGTTTTTTTCCTAACATTTCTGACTGAGGGTACATGGTGATGTGAAATTACAGCAATGACTATGTTATGGTGAGGCGAACCATTTAGACTGGCCTACCAGGATACGGAGGAATTCTGCAGCAGGCACCATTGAAATTTAAATATTACCAGCATGGCATGTTGCTGATGGTAACGTCAAACAGGTAGGGAAATAGAGACAGAAAGTACTATGCTTTAGAAAATGACTTGTTTCCAACAGATGAGGGGCAGCTTCCTCTACCTCTATATTATCTCCTTGCATGGGACTGAAAAGGTGAGGGCAAATGATAAGCTTTAAATTTGTTGACCCCGATCTCTTGGTGGGACCCAGCACTCAATTCGAACACTGAAGGTGAAAGCCAAATCTATGTCACAATGAGATGAACTCCTTTAAAAACAGTTATTTTTCCGGGAAGTTTGCAAAAGCTGATTCTTCATCACTTTAATGCTGTCTTGGAGCTTAGTTCATCCCTTGTAAAGAACAGCTCCTCGTCTAGTCTATCCTGGGTGATCAAAGACTGACTGATCTTTGTAAGTGTCAAAATATTGGCCATTTCTGCAGATGAGCTTTCATCAGAAAGGGCAATAAAGCTGCTGCAGAAGCCCTTGGGGTAACTGGCATCTTGTTTATTTAGATGGTAGGGGTCTTGTGCCCTTCCTTCAAAAGAAACCTGCAGCAGAACAAAAGAACATCTGCACCTATACTGTATTCTTATAAGAAAAGCTAAGCTTCTGCACAATAAAAATACAGTTGTTTCAGACAGAAAGCAGGAATTTCAGGTAGTGACTGTAACTGGATCACATTATATTGCTAAAAAAGGATGGTTGATATAAATCACCCTTGCACTGGTTAGGATGTGTAAATAACGGGATGATAACACATCAGTCACTTTAAATGCTGCTACAGACCAAGGCCTAACTGACCAGTTGTTAACCAGACAAAAAATAACTCTACTGAGCCCTGCCCCAATGAGATGAGAAAAAAAAGGCATGGTGTAAAATGTCTACAGGGCGTTGACTCATTTCACTCCATTTATAAATATTTTCTATTTTTTTAAGGTCGATCTTCCCCTAAGCTCACACATACTGTTATGCGCTCGCAGATGTCCTGCATGTGGACATCAGCGAACGCTTTAAAGGGATTCCAGTTTCGGCAAGGCAACTCGAGTGGTCTCACTGAGACAGGAATCCCTTTAAAGTGTTCGCTGATGTCCGCGTGCAGGACATCAGCGAGCACATAACAGTCTGTGCGAGCTGAGGGGAAGCATCGCAAGGTGTGTTCGCACCTTGCTGAGTTACCCCCAGGGTCTTATTCATCAAAGTGCCAATCTGCATCTCCTCACAATGCTCCACTCCGACAGAAGTGAATTTGCTATTCCTTATTCACTAAATCAGTGATGCCCAACCTTTTTTGGCCTGGGGGCCATATAAATCAACAGCCGGCACTGACTAATAGAATTCATATGCATTCCAACACATAACGAATCCAGAAATAAGGGTCTTAACAATGTGGGGAAGGGTTCCAACCAATTGTGAGATGCAGCAAACAGCATATTACTGAACAGACATCCTGCTCAGTATTAAGATGATCTGGTCCTCCCAACTGTTGCTGATTTCTTGCAAAGTGGGCAGAAGCTTAGAGGGGCCGGATAGTACCGCATCATGGGCTGGATATGGCCCGTGGGCCGTAGGTTGGGCATCACTGCACTAAATAATATACTCCCATAACAAAGAAGCGAACATCATTGGACACTATTTCACGGTTAGTCAATCGTGTATATGTGCATACACTTTTAGTTCAGTAAGTAGGATAAAACCTACCTACAGTATATGTGCTGTTCTTTCCTTTTATCGTCTGTACTTCTTGAATGGATATTTCCCTCACATGGGGTCAAACTGAACCGTACATGCCAAATAAAACAGTTACATATTAAAATGGGCAAAAAAAGCAATGGCACACTCAAATCCTTGACATTTTAATTAGCAAAGCTTGCTAATTATCCCTTATGCACTGCAAGGTGCATCTATTTATTTTTCAGATTTAGTTTAATTGCACAGTGCCACTCAAAGATCTGGGCAGTAAAGGTTATATTGCAGAGGGGAAATGAGACAAGGAAACATTTATATGAAACTAGTAGGAAGAGGAGAATGGTGTAGAGTCTACAGCAAAGAAGGCAATCATGGGAAATGGCGTGTATTTGTTCACTGGAAGATGAAAAAAAGCAAACACTGGGCAATTTAAGAATGACATTTTAATTTCTCACTGATTCATGATTAGAAAGATGAGTACTGTAGTATTGTATGATTAATTAGAGGTATGAGTACTGTATTATATGTATAGAGGGATGAGTATTGTAGTATTATATGTTTAGAGGGATGAGTAATGTAGTATTATATGATTAGAGGGATGAGTACTGTAGTATTGTATGTTTAGAGGGATGAGAACTGTAGTATTATATGATTAGAGGGATGAGTACTGTATTATATGTTTAGAGGGATGAGTACTGGAGTATTATAGGATTGATTAGAGGGATGATTACTAGTATTATATGAGTAAATGGATGAGTAATGTAGTGTTGTATGATTAGAGGGATGGGTACTGTAGTATTATATAATTGATTAGAGGGATGAGTACTGTAGTATTATATGATTGATTAGAGGGATGAGTACTGTAGTATTATATGATTGATTAGAGGGATGAGTACTGTAGTATTGTATGATTAGAGGAATGAGTAATGTAGTAGTATATGATTAGAGGGATGAGTAATGTAGTAGTATATGATTAGAGGGATGAGTACTGTAGTATTATATGATTGATTAGAGGGATGAGTACTGTAGTATTGTATGATTAGAGGGATGAGTAATGTAGTAGTATATGATTAGAGGGATGAGTACTGTAGTATTGTATGATTAGAGGGATGAGTAATGTAGTATTATATGATTAGCGGGGTGAGTAAAGTAGTATTACATGATACTTTATTTGGACTAACAGTTCATTGTATAAGACAAGCTTTTGAGAGATATTCTGTCTTCTTCAGGTCAGAGCAGTACTGAAGGATACATAGTTTGTAACATACTAAAAGGTGGTTGAATTCACAATAAGCAGATTCTCATAGCAAATCTGCAACAATTTCCCCATTGTAAAGTCGCAACAATTTTTGAAAGTTAAAATTGTGACAAATTTCCCATAATAAAGTCATGACTGTGACAATATTCTCATTATAAAGATGTGACTGCAACAGTAGCAGCCTATTGTGACTGTCTCTACCTAGCAAATTCACACCTATACGCAACAATTTGGACTTTAGTGAATATCCCCCAAAGTCTGTGAGGCACTGAAAATACAAACAATATCTTTCTTCACTGTCCCTGACAGCATTCTGATTGATGCAAACTCTCCCATCCAATCAGAAAACTGCAGGTATAAGGTAGAAACTATATTATGACTTATTCTTAAAATAAAACTATAAACACAACAAGATATGTCTGTTTCTGCATTTATCATGTCGAACATAGTTGTATATGTATGTGTCCCTTTAAGTAAAAATGCTGTCAATTCCAGAGGGACTTATGGCCTTATTTTTGACATACATACCTAACCAGAGATGTCTGACAGGTGGTCAGCTAGTTTATCTGGGCTCCCTTTACTGGCTTGCTAAGAATGCTGGCAGTGCCTGTTACACAACAGCTGAAGGTGCACAGGTTGGATATCCCAACTGCTTGTAATGCCAGCTTGAGCTCTATTGTGAGCATTGTGTTGTTCCACAGGCGCATTATTATTTGCGTACAGATGGTTTGAGGGGGTAGAGCTCACCTAATATAGTTTAACATTTACAATATTTTGGCATTGCTTTCCAAAGAGAAGCTGCTGTAAGGGGGTGGAAGATTCAAGTCATACATTGCTTTTCTGCATTAGCATGCTGTTGTGTTTAATTAAACTCGGGGTAGACTTAGTCATGTGCTTCTCTTTGCTTAGTCATAAGGAACTGGTACAACAATTCTGTTCTTTGCACATTAACAAGAGAACAAAGGATCACATTTTCATACATATTAAAGATCCCAGAACTAGGCGAAATTCTCCTTTCTACTAATCAAGGTCTAGTCTAGGCAAACTATGGGCTGAGTGAAAGTTTTATGTATGCTTACTCACTTGGTTAGCTTTATCCTCACTATAATTCCCTAATTGGCCCAGCACACCCAGGCTCTGTGCTCTCTTGCTGTTGTTGCACTAAGGCTCTAATAACCCCCACCCCCCCCCCCCCTCATGTTTTCTAACAGTGCATTATGAGATACATTACCAGATTTGATCCAGATCATGCCAAAGGAGCAGGACATCTGACTTTCTCCAAACTAAGCCTGCTGGAACTATAGGGAGATGTACAGAGGTGAAACTCTCACATGTAAAGCCTTTGAGACTTTAAACATGGGCTCAGGGAGCAAGGAGGAGCTCCAAATGTTTTTAAAATTATTATTTTACCCTTTTTGCCACTGGAAATAAGATTCAAGACCTATCAAAATTATATTTGGTGGCTAATAGTGACATCATAGCAGAAAATGATGGAATACTAAGTTACATGTTCATTCGGTGACCTGCAAGCCACTGTGATTGGTTGCGATACTCACGTCACCATCACATCATGTGCCTACCACCAGTAACGTGAGTTTCTGCAGTAATATTAGCAAGTAAAATCCACAGAGCTCTTTCACTGTGACATTTTTCCCTGACTGAATCCTTATTAGCAGGCTTACTGCTTGGAAAAACCCAAGCAAAGGCCTGGAGCACATACTGTTGTGTTGCCATTTATATTTAGAGGCAGCAGGGTGCTCAACCACTGCACTTCCACAGGGGACCAATACAGTCTCTTGATTCAAACTGCTGGTCTATATTTCCAAGTGTTTATTTCAGTCATAATCACCCTTTTATTTTATTTTTCTATGATATTCTCTCCTTTTAAAGCCAAATGAACCATCTCAGAAAGAAAGCTGAGAACATTCAATATCACACACACACACACACTCACACACACACAGAAGCTGACAGCCCATCTCCCCTGCCTTTCCTTACAGCAGGAAACTTCTAGCACCTAGCCTCATCTCACAGACCCTGCGGACATTCACTTGCAGAGAAACAGATTGGGTTTGTTAAATTATGTGTGCGTGTTCTCACTTAACCTGAGAAAATCACATCTTACTTTGTTAAAAGTAAAAATGGTTAAAAAAAAAAAAAGAAGAAGGTGGTGGTAGGGAGGGAGTGGGGGGACAGTTTGTTCTACATTCAGTTAAATAACTAGTGTAAAAACAAGCAACCCATATGGCTTGTGTCAAAGAAACAAACTAAAGCCACAGTCAAAAAAATACACTGTATCTTCTGTCCGTGCTGCTCTCAAAGTCATACCAATAAGCATTCCCGAATGTCTCTTTAACCTGACCATGAACGCATGCCAAAGATAACGGTCATTGATAAAGAGCATATTGGAGAGGGCACGAACTGCTGAAACAGTACAAGATTAATATCATTTACAGGGAAGTGAAGCATATTGAACTGTACCATCTGCGATGGAAGCAGCACACAATATTAGATCAAAGCTAACTTCACTTCATCCATATTTATATATAAACATATATATACACACTTCTATATACAGTATATTTACATTTCAGCAGGTAAAAGACCCTGGATCCATCATATTCTGTCAATGATAATCATGGGCAGTATGTAACCTGTAACCATGTATCATCTTGATCTATTACAATATGAAGTTTCAGCATAATGGTGCCAGCATATTGTCACTTTTTCCCCTTGTTTTCCCACAGTTCCTAGTTTTACCCAGCATTCCATGGTTACATACTAATGCGCTCTTGCAAGTAATAAAAAATCATGCAAATCTGAGCATATGTACACTAAATTCAACACAATGTGATAAGAAGTTTATGGATCTGTTGTATAGACTGCATAGGATTACATTTTATTGAGCCAGTAGGTACAAATCTTTAGTGTAGATGTGTACAGGGGACCTATGTAGAGCACAATGGCACTGGAACTCTAGGGTTGGTCCAATATTTCCAAATTTCCTGACTACAACCACTCCTCTTACCTTGCGCACAAACTAAAGGCCTGTAAGTTTAATTTCTATTGTGGGTCAAATGCTTTAATGGCTTTCTGAAAAATGTGATCATGTAGTATCACAACTAATGTACTCCATATCAGCATGGATTTATGATGGATCGATAGTATAAAATGAATGTAATCAGATTCTATGAAGAGGTCGGTTCTAGATTGGACCAGGGTGAAATATCCGATGTCATAAACCTTAGTTTTTTCTATTATTTTCCTAATTAGTTCGGACTGGAACATAAAATGAGAATGCCTGGACTGAGTAAAATGTGTGTAAGTTGGTTAGTAACTGGCGCATTGGGAGAAAAGAGGAGGTGGTTGTTATTAGTTGCCTGATGTTTACAGTGCGACACAGGAGTTATCCTGTTACACTAACCAGTCTTATGTGTGCAGCCACTTTAATAGAGTCTCAGAGTTGGAGATAGACCATCACAAAAACTACAGATACTGCAAAGATTTGTGAGTACTCTGGGTTGGAATCCAATTGGAGCAGCTACTTGTTGTACGGACCTGTCATTGTTGTTGCCTGACTTACCTTTACAGACACAAGTTCTGTTAATAAAGTGTGCATTTTTGCATTTGATCACTAAAACCCATTTTTTTCTATTGAAATACACTACTCCATATTGCACCTCCCCAAGCAACACCTCTGAATGGATCAGCATCAGGGTCTACTCAGGAAGGTAGAGTCATAAATGTAACCCATTCTCTGCTGCTAGCCTGAGCTTTTGGAAGGAGTGTTGCATATTTCATTCATTTACCCAAATCATTACAGTGATTAACACAAAAGGATTGTGCTCTATTATAAATAGATCTGGATAACTTGGAGGCATTGGAAGAGAACTGCAAGGTAAGGTTTGACACTGATAAATGTAAGGTTGTGCATATGGCAAGGGGTAATATGTGTCAAGATTATTAACTAAATGGGAAAACCCTGGGTAAAACAGACATAGAAAAGGATTTAGGAATTTTGATAATTAGAACATAGTTCTGCCACTTTAACTAACCCATCAGACCACACACAGAATATTGCATAGACACCATTGCTCAAGAAAGGCATAGTAGAGTTTGCGTTCTGAGGTGGCATCTAAAGTAATCCAAGATGGATTATTAAAATTAAGGATATGTACTTTGAAAGATTAAGGGGGTAATTCACCAAACAGCGAACTTACCCTCCGGATCCTTCGCATCAGTATGCATACCCGGTTATGTGCTGCACACAGACATCAGCGAACACTTTAAAGTAATTCCAGTCTCACGAGGTGACTTGAGTCTAGCCTCGCGAGCTTCACCGAAAATGGAATACCTTTAAAGCGTTCTCTGATGTCCGCGTACAGGACATCAGCGAGTGCATAACTGGGTATGCGTTCTGATGCAGAGGATCCGGAGGGTAAGTTCGCTGTTTGGTGAATTACCCCCTAAGTGGTGAGCCAACTCCCTCTCTCCTCAGAAGTCTTCCTCATAACTCCTGTCTGCTCCTTGGCTCCCAATTAATAAACATATTATTTACAGTGTCCTACTTTTGACATTGAAAGTGCTTCACTCTGTTGCCCCTCCCTACATATCATCCCTTATTTGCTTGTGTGCGAATACCCATCAACTCCACTCTTCACAAGGCAACCTTCTTTGGGAATTCCTCATCAAGACTGCCCATTCTCATCTTAAACCCTTCTTTCTCGCTGCCCCTTATATTTGGAATTCTATACCCCTCTACCTCCACCAAGAGCAATCCATCAATATCTTCCAATCTAAATTAACATCTTAGCTCTTGGAACACTAGTACTGGTTTTCATGTCTGTATTTTATATTTATACAACTATTTATTCAAAATGTATATTTTTTTTAATTTTCTTATTTAATTGGCACTTATACCCAAATCTACTGTCACTTTATGCTACTGCACTTGTCACCCTCCTATCTGTTTATGTGAGTCTTCCTCCTATTTAGACTGTAAGCTCCAAGGGGCAGGGATCTCCATCCTCTTGTTTCAATCATGATCTGGCACTTAGAGTGATGTATTTTTTTGATTATATGCTTATAATTTACAGGGGTGGACAATGAAACTGAAACACCTGTGGTTTAGACCACAATAATTTATTTGTGTGGTGTAGGGCCTCCTTTTCCGGCCCATACAGCATCAATTCGTCTGGGAATGACATATACAAGTGTATATACTGTATATATATATATATATATATATATATATA
>WMED01027900.1:0-10538 GCA_019650415.1 Pipa parva | reverse complement strand
TACTACAGGTAATGAGGGGAGGAAAGAGGAGACTCTTAAAGAAGTTACAGGTCTGTGAGAACCAGAAATCTTGATTGTAGGTGACCAAATACCTATTTTCCACCATAATTTGAAAAAAATTCTTAAAAAAAATCAGACAATGTGATTTTCTGGATTTGTTTTCACATTTTGTCTCTCATAGTTGAGGTCTACCTATGATGTAAATTACAGACTCCTCTCATCTTTTTAAGTGGTGGAACTTGCACTATTGGTGACTGACTAAATACTTTTTTTCCCCACTGTATATTGCTGAGGTGCTTGTTCCTTTGGGATGTGAGGGAAACATCCATTCATAAATACAGATGAGAAAAGATAGGAAGTGCATACACACTGTAGGTAGGCTTCATCCCATTTACTGAACCAGTATATATACAGAGAACAACGTTCTGGGAGTTAACACCAAGCTTTGGTAAAGGGTGGTCCCACACCGTCTACACAACAGTGCTGGATCAGAGGATTGAGGGGGCAATCCTAAGCCTCCTGCTCTATGCAGTTCTGGAGTTCTCCATTTCAGTGTGAAGCAAAGGACTTCTGCTGCCTAGTTGTAATCCTGTTATCTTATGAAATTGGGCTTATTTAATTAAGAAACGGCTGGCATTTAGCATGCCAGGCAGCCCACGACTTGTGGCATGCACAGTGTTTGGAAAACAAAACATAGAGGTGACAAGTTCTAATAATTTCTACATTAAGGTAAGCGATATCTGCAAGATATTGCTTTTTCAGCCCTTTAACATATAAAAGATAGCTGCAATCAGCAAAAAGGAAGAACACACATAAATTAGCAATTCAACTTTAAAGACAACACATTCACAAGTACTATGTAGAAATATAACTGCCATGTCAATCCAGATTGATAGTGTTAAAAATGAGACACATTATATAGTTGTACATCCTACTCTCACTAAATGGCAACAATAGTTTGGACAATTTCAATTCAAATTCCTTTAAATCGAAATAAAACCATGCAGGGGATTATGTCATGTTAATTTTTAATTTTCTTTATGTTTCCAAATATTTGTTTACTGCTTTAACATGATTATCCTCAGATTAAAAGCAGGAACACTATAATGGTAAATAGCTATTCAAGGTTTTTACCCCCCCCCCCTCCCTAATCCCTACCTAAGAGGATTAATTTCTTAGAGCTGAGACGAACAGTATATGAAGTATATAAATGGAAGTGTGCAATAAGACTCCGAGCATACTATGGGTTTAGGTGGCCACCTTATACACAGCAGATGGCAAAATACTTGTAAATGAAAATATGAATGAGATCAGATCCTAGTTCCTGAAGACTTTGGATATGGCACTTTATATAATTGGATTAACATACTGCAAACATGTGCATAAACCTAAGGAAACAGTTTAGGGACCCTATAATCAAAATTGTTTTTCATTTGTGTCATTAAACGGTGCTTAGAGTTTAGTAATGTAAATGTTATATGACTTTTTGGACTTGTTGGAGGACATTTTGCCTGCGTAAACTGCCCAACTATCTACCTTTGTAACAGAGATAAGTTCTCATAGGTCCCAAAAGCTCATTGCAGCCTGCTAACACAGCAAAAAGTATGAGTGCAGCAGCATTAAATGCATGCTACAGAAAAGAGAAGCAAATGATCTTCTAAAATTGACCTAAATAAAATTCTATCACGTCAACAATCTGCAGTATTCACATAGACCTGGCACAGAATTATACATGACATCAGCAAATCCACAGGCCTGCTACAATTCCAGTGTACTTCGTTGGTCAGAGCTCTATAATAAATGCTATTTAATTTGCTTTACTGACAAGTCCACCCTGAAGGCTTTTTCCACAATTAGGTGAAATTCAACTTTTTTACAACTGGTTTATATTTAATAATATGATTGTTCCATTTTATGTGTATTGCAAATGAAAGTGGAAAGGCATTCTACCCATTTTAGATTCAAGATTCAACCAGGACTTTTGTAGGGTAAAACTGCACTGTGGCTGAAGTGACATCAGAAAGACTTATATCCATGTGGCAGATTTCGGTGGCATCCAAACACTTTGCTCTCACTACAAAACACATATTCATGGTATCTATAGAGCGCTTATAGCATTCCTAGTGCTTTACACACTTCCTTCAGTCTCTTCCCCTGTGAAGCTTATTTAATTTCCCAACATAATCATTCACACAGACCAGGGGAAATTTTAGTCAGACTCAATTATTTACCTGGAGGGCTTTGAATTGTTTGAGGAAACTGAAATACATTAGCCTTGATAATGGCAACAAAAAAAAAGAAAGGGTAAAAATTATGAGGAGAATTCGTCAACAGAGAAAACTTCACAAAGGGTCTATGACGCTAAATTCCCTTGTATCTCTTTAAAATGGCAACTATTTTTACTACAGGTCTATTGTAAAAGAATGGAATTTGCTTTTGGAAAAATTGTTCATCCAAAAATGCTTCAAGGTTTCCCTATTCCTTTAAGTAAATTGTTTGTATTTCAGTTTATTTGAGAGATTAGCACATTACCTTTGGAGGCACATAGAATTCAAGTAGGAACCGTTCTCCCTCCATTTTCACTGCCTTTCTTAAAAGTAAACGACATTTTTGCCACTGAGAGCTACTAACACAGTTTGAATCGTCTGCCACCATATATCTGAGAGTCCCCTCTCTTTGAATGTCTACAACATCTATTTTTGATGCTTGCATTTTTGAAAGCCGTAGTTTATGAGTCCATTTTTCACGTGGTTCTCCTTGCTCCTTGGTACCAGTTAGGCAATGATCACGTTCTGAACGCTTTATTGTTCCATTATCCAAATTTGGTTCCGGAGAAGATTTTCTGTGCCACATTTCCTTCATTCCATCTACAACACATAAGCTCATGTTCCGTAAAGAGAAGCCCTTTTTAAACCTTGGCTTGGAGTTGCCATGAACTGATACATCTTCAGAACTGCGTGAGTGGCCATAGAATGAAGCTTTATGCGCACAAGCCTGAGTCCGGCTTAAATATTTATTTGTGACAGGATTGTCCATGCTGTCTAAAGATTCAGTGGAAGTTTCTTCCTTCCTGGGTACAAAATCTCTAGCTAAAGGCACCTGGCAGTTCTGGAGACCTACAAAAGGTACAATGTTGTACTTGGTAGGAGAATCTGAAACATATACCCTGCTGACCTCAAAACTGAAGAAGTCTACAAAATTGGCAGCAAAATGATGAGAGAAAGAGGTTTCTGCCCCAGGAGCATTATAATGTGGATTCTCTCTCAAGAAACGACAAAATTTCTGTGCAAAGTCCACAGCAGCTGCTTGTGCATGAAGTTCACAGAATTCCTTCCAGTCAGGGGGCTGAGAGGAAGGATCTTGACTAGCTGCATCACCATTCATGGTTGGCCCATTTCATTCTTAGAAAGCTGCAAGGAAAACAAAGAAAAATGTTCAACCAAATAACTTAATTATTCTACTACTAGAAAAAAAACAAAAAAAAACAAACAACATCATCTAAGGAGACTCAGGGGAACCATTGTTAAAAGCACAATAATAGCAAAAAAATGAAAATGCCTCAAATCAAATTAGAGAAAGTATGATAGTTTAAAATTAGGCTTTCTATAGCACTTTCTGATATACAAGACGAATGTAAAACCTAAAAATAAGAGCACAAAAATGCACTACAATAGTGCTTTAACGGTGTAATAATATAATAAATAGTGAAGCCCAAAGTGCCAACAGAAGAGGCTTTAAACATGTGTCCAAAAGGTGATAGATATGGTGATGGAAAAAACATAAAATAAATCCAATCAATGCGTGCCAAAAATCGTGAATAAATCCCAGGTGATCCACCACTGTAAACACTAAATGCTCACCAGATGTATAAAATAATAAACATCAAACAAGTAAATCCGATGTCTGTTCTTCCAAATAAAATCCAAATGAATCCATCCGATTTACTTGTTCGATCAGTAGTTTTTTATCTAAGTTTCAATGCTTAGGCTAGGGACACACTAGCAAAATTAAATGTTTTTTTTTGTTTTTTTTTCAAAAAGCGTGTCTGGAAAATACACCCAGCACATGTACACTGGTGAATTTTCAGGACGAGCTTTATATATAATGAAAAGGCACTTATACAACATGTGTGACCACTATTGTTCTTTTCCTACTGCTACAATCCATGTTTCATGAAGCGTTTCAGCACATGTTCAGGAGAGTGTGACCGTGTACGGTCAGTTCAGTGTTTTTTTTTGCGGTGTATTTGAGACACTCTTTTATATGCGCTAATAATGACCTTGACCTTAATCAGGTAAGGCCCAAAACTTAACTTTACCTTCTGGTAACTATAAAAACACAAAGGCTTAATGGTCAAAGTGT
The DNA here is from genome assembly GCA_019650415.1 of Pipa parva. Lineage (NCBI taxonomy): Eukaryota > Metazoa > Chordata > Amphibia > Anura > Pipidae > Pipa > Pipa parva. Next base: position 6,176 of record WMED01027900.1, on the reverse strand, counting down.
AAATTCAACAAGCGTAGCAAATTCAAATATCTTAGTATCACTGCTCTGATAGACTCTAAGGGGGTAATTCAGCAAGGTGCAAACTCACCTTGCGATCCTTCGATTCACTTCGCCAAGACTGTTACGCGTTTGCTTCTCTCCTACATGCGGACATCACCGAACGCTTTAAAGGTACTTCACCTCACCTCGCGACCACTTGAGTCGCCTCGCTAAGACTGGAATTCCTTTAAAGCGTTCGGTGATGTCCGTGTGTAGGAGAGAAGCAAACGTGTAACAGTCTCAGAGAGGTGATTCGAAGGATTGCAAAGTGAGTTTGCACCTTGCTGAATTACCCCCTAATACCCTAATCCATGTTCACTAAACAGCATTTTTATTTGGCAAAGAAGCAATCAGCGACAGATGCCATGACACATTCTCAGGCATAGTCAGTCGCAGAGTTGCAGGATGTATAGATCTCTTTAAAGATGAAAATGTCACAATAAATATCTTTCTTAGTTTTATGTGAAAATACTATTATTGGGCAGTATTGATTATAAGGAAGAACATGGTCACCACTTTGACACATTTTGCTCAAAGCTATAAAGTCACCTACACTACAGCAAGTGTTATTTCCATCTCTTTCTATGGGACAGTATTCCTAGGTCATGTTGTCACTTGGTCACTATATTTTGTCATCTGAGTGTACTGTCACTTTAGGCCAAATCCGTGCCCTGCAATCAACCCCCTACGTCGCCACTTTGATCAGCTAAAGTCAAATCGGCAAATTCGGAGCAGGCAGGGTTGAACTAGCCCAGTGATCAGCAAACATTCGAAAGGAGGGAGCCATTCCTTCCCAGCCCAGCCTTTCCTTCACAGTGAATAATTTCTATGGTGCCACAGAGGGAGTGGAGTGCACACTCCAGATAATAAGACCTGCCGATGTCCAATCAGAAGAAGCAAAGGCGGCCATGGGCAGGTCTATGGAGATGCAGGGTGGGGCTACAGAGATGTGCTGTGAGCCACGACACGCCAACTGAAGAGCTGCATGTGGCTCACAAGTCGCACTTTGGTGACGACTGAACTATCCCACAGGACATCTGGAGGATGCTCCATTCGGCCCACTGGGCTCCTGTCAGTATGGACACAGGCAGACCTTACTAGCAGGCCCTGGGGCACCAAGTGGGCCAGTAATATGTCAAATTGGCTGGCCTTTTCATTATAAATAAAGCTCGTCCTGAAAATACGCCAGTGTACATGTGCTGGGTGTATTTTCGGGACGCACTTTAAAAAAAAAAAAAAAGGCATTCATTTTTACTAGTGTGCCTAAACATTGAAACTTAGATAAAAAACTACTGGTCTAAGTATGGAATAATATCTGTTTAGCAAACACATACAACATAGCTGTTATCAGTAAAGAGAAAAACAAAGAGAAAATAATAAAGTTAAGTTCAAAGATAACATTTTTACAACCGCTGCCATGCCAATCCTAATAGGAATTTTCATTGTTTTTGGGTTACTGGTCCTTTAATGACATCAGAATCATGCTGATTTACCATCAGTTCTGACGAACTTCCATAAAAATGTTAAGATTATGCCCCTGCCCACCCCACCTAGAAAGATGGGCTCAACTAAAATATAGGGGTCCCCAAAGGCTGTTTTACCACAACTGTGAGGGTTAAGGATTCAGCATCACAGAGGAAACATCTTAATAATAATAATATTTATTATTATTATCCCCCCCAAACTTCAAACACCATACGGAGAAGTTACTGCCCATTAGCACATTGCTCCTCTGTATGGAGGGGAGTGATAGTCAATAAGCCTGTTTTAACCTTATTTGCCTGTTCACACTAATGTTGCTTTCAATTGCAGTTGGCCCAAGCTAGGATTTAAAATTGGACCTCTTAGCCAATAACTATTTGCCATGCTGTATTAGCCATTAACTGTGCTATACGTTTCCCGGTATTCTACCCTATACTATGGCTCTAAATTAATTCCAATAAGAACTTTAGGCAATACAGTGCCAATCTCTAAGCTAACTCTTTAACAAATGCCTCCTTATCTGAAGTACTTTACTGTATATTTAAACATTTCTGTAATATTATTACCACCCTATATCTACAGTGGTGTGAAAAAGTGTTTGCCTCCTTCCTCATTTCCTGTTTCTTTGCATATTTGTCACACTTAAGTATTTCGGAACATCAAGCCAATTTAAACAATAGTCAAGGACAACACAAGTAAACACAAAATGCAATTTGTAAATGAAGGTGTTTATTATTAAAGGAGAAAAAAAATCCAAACCATCATGGCCCTGTGTGAAAAAGTGATTGCCCCCCTTGTTAAAACATACTATAACTGTGGTTTTTCACACAGCTGCCTCCACCCCCAGTGTGATTATCATACCAGACTTCAGGCCATTAGTGTAATTAGCTTACCTCATTTCGGGCCACGCTTGTGAATAAAAGATCCTGGAGGTGTGCGGAAGCTGCTGCTGGTTGCTAATATAAGTGCAATAGAGTGAGACCAGCTCCAACACAGTTTTCTATACAAGTATATGTAAATAGTTATGTGAACGCTCCACTGCCTGTACAGAACATGAGAAGCCAACTGTGTTATTCACATCTGGAATGCAGCTAAGTGTAAGAAACTGTTTCCTTCCCAGCCATTAAAGGGGGCAGAAGGGACAACAATATTGTTACAATGTATTCAATACAGGTGCTAAATGCAGCACACATTACCATTCAGCATGCCATATACTGTATATAAATAAAAATAAAAGTTAAAATAGAGTGGTTGTGTTAGTCCACAGATGCAAAAAAAAAAAAAAGAGTATTGCAATACTTTTTGATACCTTTATTATTGAACTAACAGTCGTTTTAAATTGACGAGCTTTCGAGAGATATTCTCTCTTCTTCAGGTCAAAGCAATACTGAGTTTAGTTAAGAAAGCTCTCGAAAGCTCATCTATTTGAAATGACTGTTAGTCCAATAAAAAAGGTATCACTAAATATATAAATATATACACATATAGACACACACATATACACACTTGGTGATACCTTTTTTATTGGACTAACAATTGCTTAAATAGACGAGCTTTGGAGGGATCCGTACTACCTTTATCAAGTCACAAGCAATATTGAGTTCAGTTAAGATTTTGTACTAGCAGTCGTAAAGATTGTAAGGAGTCCAGCTAGAGTGGACAAGGGGGGTTGGTGGTGGAATGCTTTGATATAGAGAAACTCGCAGTTTAAAAGCAAACAGAAATAAGTGAATAATAATCCATAATATAAAGGTATGATAGTGAGATCGAGAAACAGGCAAAAATATATACTAATATAAACAAATTATTACAGCATAAAGCAATCAGGTGTCATAAATACTGTTAGGAATGGTTTAAGGCTAGATTCACACTAGCGTATCATGCACTGTGCGCATAGTGTGAAAAAGAAAAGAAAAATACACCGAGTGTATTTTTCCTTTGAATTTACCAGTGACAGTGTGAACGCTCCCTCGGCATTCACATCACTTGGGTGCAAAATGCGACACACTGGAAGTGATGTGAATGCTGAGGGAGCATTCAAAATGCGATACACACTGTTCCAGACCCAGCGTATGCGCATCATACGCTACTGTGTCTGGAACTCGGTAACTAATATCGGCTTTCATTGAGTCGTATTTTTTTTTTCACACTAGTGTATTATGCGCTTTACACAATACGCTAGTGTGAACCTAGCCTAAAGCTGACAAGTGGGGGAAGGATAGTGGGGGGGGGGGCGGTTTGGAATTCTGTGTTACAGAGATGATCACAGCTTCAAAGCACACAGAGAAAAATACATACTTTGCCACTGTATAAAATTATGATATTTTCTCTTACAATCATTGCTCTTACAAATGACATTGTTTTTATACTGTATAAAGTATGGGCCATAGGCACTAATGTGTACAGAATTTGTATGTTAAGTGGATAAAGAGAGAGCAAAAGTCTACAACCTTTCAAAGCTAGGAGTAACTAGACACTGCTTTTTTTTTGGCCCTTCTGTGAGTATTGATCCAATATACATAGCTATATTCCTAATAACAACAGCATTTCAAACTAAGAGCCTTTTCTCAAGGACATTTCTCAAAGGTTTAAAGGGGAACTATAGTCAGATTACGTCTTTATATATGTAGTACTATACCTTAGTGAGAAGTGTTTCTCCCCAGTAGATGTGTAATAAGTTATCCTCCTTCAGATGAAACAGCGCTGGAAAATCCCGCACCAGAAAATGTGTGTGACGTGTACCAGAAAGTTTTCCATGATAGAATACCATCCCCCGGACTTTTTTGCCTAATGTGTAATGTAATGCTTGTGCACAAGTTAGCTTTCCTGAATCCCAGACTGTAATCCCCCACATTTCAGGAATGTAAACAAAGCATGTCTTATGAGACCAGAAGGTCAGCACACTGCTTAACCAATAGCAGTCAGGCAGCCTTTTCTTCTCGTGTTTAGCAGTTATATCACACACACTTCCTGGTGTGGGAGTTTATCAGGGCTGTGTAATAAAGCATCCTGCTTAACATGAAATATCTACTTGGGAGAAACACTTCTCACTAAGGTATAGTACTGAATATGTAAAGATGTAATCTGACTTATAGTTCTCCTTTAATATCATATGGATTGTGTATTACAAATGAATCTGTATTTGAATGTCATTATCAGTAAACACTGGAAATTTTTTAATGCAACACATTACCCTGACCTACAAAACAAAATATACCCCATATCCCTAATACCCATGCCACAAGCAAACATTAAAGCATCTCCTGCCTTCACAACAGGCATGTTGCAGTGACCTTATTATGTTGTTACACTGTGGGCTCAGAAATAATGTCTCTGTGGTTTAACTTTAACTAATCACCAAGATACAATCCGTATTTTAACTTGATTACCTCTGGATAACAGTCTATAGCTGTATCTACAGTTGAGTGATGGGGTTATTCACTAAGGTGCAAATTCGACTGTCAAATTCTCAAACAGTGGATTCCCATAGCAAATCTGCGACCACAAAAATTCCCCCATTGTAAAGTCGCAACGTGACAATTTTCCATAGTAAAGTTGTGACTGCAACAATATACTCATTATAAAGACGCGACTGCGACAGTAGCAGTTTATTGCGACCTGTCTTTAGCTGGCGAATTCACACCTATACACAATTCGGACTTTAGTGAATAACCCCCTGAGCGTCTTCCTGTTTGTGGATCCAGACATGTTTCTCAATGAATTCCTTTTGATTAAATATGGTTTTAAGCTCTCCACACTTGTCCTTACTGTGAGCAGCATTCAGCAGTTACAATGCCCTAATGTTCTATGTAAACTCTTTTGGTTCTGAAATACTTGGAGAAAACCAAAGAATGTACACTTAAGCATTCCTCGACTCTCACACAAGAACCCTCTCGTTCAGAGTATATCTCATACATTCATGAATTCTATTTATTTACTTACGAAGCTAACTTTTGCTATTACTGACAACTTGGGTAAGACATCATTTCCATATATTGATTTTAAGGAGAAAAAAAAAATTCATTCTGTGCATAAAAGTCAGTTTCTCAGAACTGAATTTTTATGAGAGAAGAATATAATTAAAAATCCAGCATGATTCAATAATAGTCGACATTAAAGAGCTTAAAATAGAAAACAGTCATTTTAAAAAGGATAACGGATTCAAAAAGGGTTGCTGTTGGAACACTCAGAATGACAACCACAAAATGGAATGTAAGTGCATTGTCAATGTTAAATGGACTTTATGGTAATCAATTAAAGATTTGGAAAATAACAGAAACTGCATATAGAAAAGGCCACTGTCAAGGGTTACCTTTTTTAAAAGTTATTAATGTTTAAGCAAAAAGAGTATTCTTACATTTGTAGGAATCTGATCACTACAGGCATTCTTTCTTTGGTAAATTCATAATTGCAATGATGTAAATATTCAAAGCTAAATATAAAGACTAATCAGTTTAGCTGAAATAAAAGTTGAAAGTGAATCTTATGTATGTCATTGCCGATGACAATGTGATGGTTGCCATAGTGCTAATACATATTTAATGTTCTAATGCTGTGCATATTCACTTTAATATTTAATTCCCTCATGATCATTTAAAGAGAGATGTGGACTAGTTCTGATGAGCCAGGTAGCATGGCTGTTTCTTATTGGAGGT
>WMED01027899.1:0-10539 GCA_019650415.1 Pipa parva | reverse complement strand
CAGCCGTGAATCGTGATACGAATCGAATCGTTGTTAAAATGAATCGTTACACCCCTATTAAATTACTTTGCCCAATCCTCCAGCTTATAAAAGAAAAAGGCAATTCAAACCTATTAAATAAACTACACCATAACAACCATTGCATTGCAAATACTAAAATGAAGACAAATTGCAAACTGTCCTTGAGCATATTAAAACCTATATCTACAACATACTAAAAGTGAATTCCAAGGTAATCAAATGGAGTGCATCAAGAGAGGCATTCTGTAGATGCACATGACAAGAATATAACTATACTGCTTTACAAAGCACTTGTCAGGCCACAAATGAAATACTATGTGCAGATTTGAGCACAAGTGCACAAGAAAGACATGGTTGAGCTTGAGCAGGTTCAAAGGCGGGCTACTAAAGTAATTAAAGGAATGGGAAAAATACAGTAGCAAGAAAGATTATTAAAACTGGGCTTGTTTAATCTAGAAAAAAGAAGATTAAGAGGTGACCTAATAAACAGGTATTATATTAGGGGTCAGTACAGAGATATCTCCCACAATCTATGGGTACTAGATATCTGAGGATGAGATCTTAATCCAGAGAATTACTCTCCCATATTTGGAGTCAGGAAGGAATTTTTCCCTAATATGAGGATAATTGGCTCTTGCCTCATGGGTTTTTTGCCTTCCTCTGGATCAACATTGCAGGTAAATAGGCTGAACTGGATGGATCTGTGTCTTTTTTTTCAGCCTTAGAAACTATGTTACTAAATTAAATACATACCATTATAATTCTTATTTGATAATAATCTAATTTTCTTTCTAAGTTAAAATATGGAACAAAATTATATAATATATCCTATATGATATATATATATTATATAGGATATAAATAGGATATAATATATCCTATTTATTAATTAAAATAACCTAGCTAAATAATTTCTTAGCAAAATGTAGAAGGAAAAAATCAAATGAAAATGACTTGTACAAATTCCATGTATTAACCATTGGGAATGGCTGCTCTTCTAGATTAATAAACTTACTTTGATGTTTTTCTGTTTTGCTTCTAGGGAGAGAGTTTAATTCCAATTTGGAGTGATGTAATAAAAGGTCAAAGTATATAAACCCTATCTACATCCTGGGGAAAACTGTTCTGAAGGTTTGTAAGTGGGAAATGCAATTCAGTTTCAGGTGCTTTTCACCTGCATAATTGAAATCCTTGGTAACATCATTTAATGAAAATCATATCGAGCTTACCAAGATATCGCAGTTCAAACATCTCTGATTGAAAACAATTCTTTCAGCAGTTTGTATAGTTTTTTTTTTTTTCTGAGTAAGGTTCTTATAATACAATATATATAATATAATAGTGTATGTTGCTATTGAATAACAACCTGAGCAGGATCTAATAATTTTATAGGTTGGAAGATATGTGCAGCAGCATCTAGTAAGCCAAAATTTGCTGATGGTGGTTAATAGGCAATTGCAAATTACTTCTCTCAAAATAAATAAATAAGGATTATTGTTGAGGTCAGTCCAGTCCCCAGTTCTTGATCAGGACAGGGAGCTCCCTGTCCCTCGCAGTGTGTTCCTTCTTGCAGATGTTGCATGGATGCAGAGGGGTTGCAGTGGTCATTGCAGAGGGGTTTGGGCTAGTTGCAGTAGCAACTGCAGTGACCCCTACTGTTATGTCCCTGAGATAATTGTTTTGAGCAATAATAATGGAACTGGGGTAGGAGGGCAAGTGGTGTTTTGTAGGATTTGGTGGCAGAGATGCAGCAAATCAAGACCAAAGGATTAAGATAAAAACTTCAGTTAAGTGGTAGCCCTACCATTGACTATTTTGTAGGTTAAAGAACAGTAAAGCTTGCTGAAGCAACTGCTTAACAAAGATAAGTGCACTAAATGTAGATGCAAATGAATAGTATTAGCAGAAAATGTAATGAAATAATTTAAACAAAGCATTTTTTTACCTGACACAAATCATTTCATGTCTGCAGCTCTGTGTAGAGGGAGTGGTCCTCCGTCAATCCTTTAGACCAGCAGATGATACTACTGTGAAGCATGGTAGCTGACGCAGACTACACATTTATCTCTCAACCGAAGTTTTATACCACTGCAGCTCTGAGAAAGATTGTCATCTTTTGGGATGCCATCAAGTCACCATCTAGCAGCTTCACAGTAACTGCCATCAATTAGAAAGTAAATGGGTCCGATTTTCAGTTTTTCTACCACTGGGTAGAAATGGTGATGACTTTTAATAAGATTATTTTCATAGGAACTTAACTGCTCCTTTAAGAAAGGATGCAAGAGCTTTTCATAAATAGGCACATCATGGACTACCTTATGAGTAAGAAGAGGCCCATATTTAGTTTTAATTGAGGGCTTCTAACCCAGGAAATGTATGTTAGTGTTAGACCTTAGGTATGGACCCCTTCCCATGGTACACCCTCCCCATTCCCCTGAAAAGAGTGGGGTCATGAATATCATTCCATATTATTTTAAATATTCCCTTACCCCACGGGGCTATAGGAGTAGAGAAGGGGCTGTCATGACCCCTCTCCCATGGCATATGTCACCCACCCCTGTAAAAGGCATGAGTATATGGTATAAATGGGGTTGGTTTTAACCTTGTTGGCTAATTCCTTTAGCTTTTTAACTGCTTTGCTGCTGTTTATTTAACTTTTTTTATCTTTTTCATTGATTAAGTAACTATTTTGTTACCAGTTTTTATACTTCTTAACTGGTTTGTTGTAGGAGGCTTCCAGTTGTTCAATTATTTTGTTAAAAACCTCTTTGCTGGATTTCAAACCAGTTTTTGAACAGAAACACGTTATGGATTATAACCTTCACTGAAATAATTGACTCACGCATATTCCTAGAAGTCACAAGGTAGAGATAGAGTAGGAATCCAAGAAAAGTATAGAAGCAGAGTCTAAGAGGCCAACCAGAAGATAAGAGGATCCTCCAGTGGGTCCCAGTATCAGTGGGCCCAGTGGGTCAACTTCTATTTTGTAAAAAAAAATATTTAATTAGTTCCTGGCTGCCAGAAGTCTAACCGACAACAGCATTGTCTCCTCTATGTTTTCACAGGCCCTTCTATCAGATGTCTTAATTTGATGTATCCTAATGTTATCTTCACACTGACGGCAGGTGCCAGGTCCTTCAGGAAGACAGCAGAGCTGAAGCTTTTCTCAATCTTCAGTTTTGTTACTTGTGGCAGCCAGAATGGGAAAATGAGTAATGCAATGCATACATAACATGTGAACTGGGGAAAAAAAGTATTATTCATACAACTCATATGTGTACACTACAGAAGGAAAGTATAATGCATACAGGACATAAGTAGAGATATGAAATGCAAATAGGGCATGTCTGGCCATTGAGGAAGGGAAATAAAACTCCCTCAAAGCGGCACTCCTTATATCCCTCTGTTGGTATCTCAGGGACTGTATACTAATACTGCACTCTAATCTCACCATGGCATGAACTATACATTGCAATTATGTTTAATACACCTTAATCTCACACACATTGGGTCCACACAGTATTTGTACTGGAAATGTACAGCACTCGTTCTGTCTCATTTCTTTAACTCTGGTATAAAACCTGCTAAGGCTGGTGTACACCATGGAATCTACACTATAACTGATGGATCATGGCTGGGCTAGTGTACATGTACATGTAGCTGAGTGTTGAATGGGTGGGCTACTAAGAAATAAGCATTTAAGGCAGTTGAATGGTCTATTTTCTATTTACATTAAATATCTTTTCTAAGCTCAATTGGTGTATGCATTCCTTGCTTATTTCAGTATAATTTAGTGTGCTTCAGTGTGAACAATAATTTTAGCTGTAGGCCCTAGCTTTCTTGGTGAACCCAACACAGACTCTTGAGAATACCAGTGTCAGTTGAGATGCTCACCCATGACTCGTCCCCTTGGTTCCATCACAGTCACCATCTTGGTGTTCTGGTCACACCACCTGCATCTTTTGGTGTGCAAAATTCCACAGGTGTCTTTGCATACTGGCGACGGAAGCAGATGCAATTGCGGTGTTGCGTTGTGAACATGTTCCCGCCTAGGCACCTATTTAAGCTGACCTGAAACCAGTGCAGGTGCCCAATTATAGGACTCCTTTGTTGATTCTTGGTATGCTTGTTCTGATCCTGTTTCCTCGTGTATGACACTGGCCTGTTTTCTGTATCTGATTGATCTCTGCCTGTCTTGACCCTTTGCTTCATTTCTTGACCTTGATTGATTACCGCCTGCCCTGACCCTGATCTGTCACCTGACTATTCTTCTGTACATCAATTCTGTTTCTATCTACATGTGGACTATAGCCCTGGGGGTCATGACCTAGGTATCAATTGCAGCCAAGCCCTAACCTCCTTGCATGGGCTCTAGGTGAACACCGGGGGTACTTTAGACTCCACACCTTAGGGTCTGTAAGCTATCTCCTGCAAGGATCTGCTTTCCAGCTGCTTCCTCTTTCACCTCCCTCAACAGTCTGGTCCAATCTTAACAACCAGGACTACATGGATAGCTTTATAAGCATAGACAGAAAAAATAATAAACACCAGGTGCTTCTGCAGAGAAATGCTGACATCACAAGCAGCACTAAACTAGCATTTCCAGTCACACTCTCACTTTATTAAGATACAGAAATTTACAAATTATGCAAAAATTGAATACACAATTCTAGGTCATTCAGCCTCCGTCATAATTTTCATTAAAATCCTAAAAAATAAGAACTGCGGTTGCAAACCAATTGATAGAATCCTGGGTAAAATTTTTGAAGATCAGACCAATTTTTGAACCTCACAGTGAAAGTTTTTCAAGGCTAGCTTTATTTGATTCTGCAGTCTTCAACTCCAGGAAGTTTGTAAACTGTAGCCCTTGGGAAATCAGCACCAGATATAAGCTTTCCTAATGAAAGTTGACCTTTAAAATCAAACCCTCATAAATAAATTAAACCCATTTAAAGCTACCAGATATATATTGTCTCTGCACTAGAAATGGTCAATACTAAAAAGATTGCTTTTACTTCTAAGCAGTCCTTGATAAAAAAAAAAACAAAAAAAACATTGCAGTTGAGCCTTTGTCCTAAAGATGACCACTGCAATTAACGGGATGCAATATATTTTACTGCAGTTACTGCAAACAGATCTTCTGGATTTCCACTGTCTGAATTACAGCCTTTATGGGCACAATTTTAATAAATGAAGACTGGCAAATTATTTTTTTTGTCTGTATGTGGAAATTGCATTAATATTATCTACAAATACTATTATAAAAGCCAAGACAAAAGGATGATTAACCCTGCAGTAAATTAGTAGTAACAGTCTGCCTTGAATGAGCTGCCTGCATTTTAATCTTTGTTTTGACTATGAATCTCTTTGTTTGCTGGTGCATATTTTCTAGTCGGGGCTCAATGGAGCAGAATTGCTTAAAGGCGATTTTTTTATTTTATTTATAATTGGTCATTAAATAGAGCTTAAGTATTATTAAATTATGGATTTCAGAGGATATGTACAAGGGCAATACACTAATCCATTATTAAAACATGAACATGGAATAAATTGCAAACCTAAATTTTGTAATAAAGGTTAAAAGTGAACTTTTTAAATTTGATCAAAGGAACAGATTGATGGGGAAGAAAATGAATATTTCAATTGCAGTAACACTATGAAAAACACCAAACCAAAGAAAATGCATCAAATGCATTTATATAGTAACTATGGGGGAGGTAATTGTCTAAAGCGAGATTTCCACTGTTGAAGTGAATGATCATGAGTTTGGGTGACTACATCCTGATCGTCCACTCCTTATTGACTAAACAGGGGATTCCCATAGTAAAGTCATTGCCGTGACAATAGTAAAGTTGCAACTGCATCAGTAGCCGTCTGTTGTGTAGTGTGTGACTGTAGTTAGCTGACAAATTATGAATATTGGGAAATGGTGAAATCACACCTATAAGAGACAATTCAAACTTTAGTCAATAACCCCCTATATATTTAATCTGTGCTTCCAAAAATTGTATCAAGACCTCTATAAACTATGCTCAGGTTGATGAAATCCCCTCTTCAAAGTAGCTGATCTTTGCTACTTCGATCCAAAACTGAACTGTATTCTTAAAGTCACACTGTCATTGTTTCACATGTGATTGTTTTTTTTATATTTCATTAAAGTTATTAAGGATTACCTGCACTATTCAAGCTTCTCTTTTTAAGCATTGTTCGGCTGTGGAATGTCTTAGACGTTTGGATGCTGACATCGGCAACTTAAGGCACACTACAAGAGTAAACATTGTGAGTGCAATTTTATTTATTTAAATATCAGATGTGTTTTAAAAGATACTACACTATATAGTGTTTTTCTTAAAGGGCAGCGCATCTCCTCTGTTTTTTATGTGTGATTACTTTTGGGCTTGTGAGGTCACTGCTGCATACTCATCCAGAAATTCAAGACGAATTTGATTCTAGTGCTCCTGGTCCTATTGTCTTCCACTACCAGTAGCCAGACTGGGCTACATATCCACTGTATACAGTACAGCCTGTAATACTCATTTTTGCTGAGGCAGGGAGTTACCCATACTATATGTAATGACCTTCCCGGAGTGTCATAATACAGTTACTACTACAATTTAGGGATATTTATTAAATGGCAAAATGGTCAAAAAGAGAGAAAAAAATAGTTTTCCCCTTATTTTTCCTCTTTTCTACCATTTTGACAAGCTATCAATATTTATTGCTAGCTTTTACCAATACTGCCTATTTCGAGCAAGATCGTTCACAGAGGGAATAATTCATATCGCTCAAGAACTATTTAACAAACTTCTCTTGCTCTTTCAGACAAAACTGTGACTCTAAAAAGGATTTTCCTCACTAGACATGGCAGAAACCATTCATTCCTATACAAAACTGTGGTGCAGCAATGGAAGACATTGGGGGGGGGTTATTCAGGAACCTCCGAAGTGAGGTGCGTAGTGTTCGCCTCACTTCGGAGCTTCCTGAATAACCCCCTAGGTCTGGAGCGCTAGCATCAAAAAATCCATAATAACACATCAAAAGTAACAAAACTAAGCTAATGTCTACCATCGCTGTACCACTAAGGGTAAGACACAGCGCTTTAGTCACTGCTGTGATAAGGATTGTTGCAGCGGTAACTAATTGTTAAATGGGACTTTGACTATTTTAACAATCTAATTTAATTTGTTTCATATTGAACTCTGTTCCCTGCTTTTTCTAGAAAATGCATATTTTTTTAAGCAGAGGGAAAGGAAGTTCAATCGAAATGAAGGGAAAAGGCCAAATATACAGTGAAATGATCCTTAGTAAACTTTCCCTTTAGGGGGATATTTACTAAAAGGGAAATACTTTTCCCTGCTTGTTTGATTTCGGCAATATCAAAATTTACTAAGCTCTTTCACCCTATTTTTACTGGAGCAAGAATTCTTCCTATGGAGATGGGGCGAGATGTGGCACTGAGATTGTTATAAGTTCCTGGAGGAAATATCGGCGATATCGATATCACTGGGTGCCAATGAAAATGAAGTAAACTTTAGTGGTATTAACGCATCGATATCTATATATATTTTTTTACTTTACATAAATTAGGAGAAAAGGAAAATGCAGCAGAAAATAAAAGGACAAAATCAGGTGAAAAACTGGCAGAAAAAGGTCGAAAACAGGCGATTAGGTCGAAACGACCTTAGTAAATATCCCTTGTGTTAATCAGAAGAGGCACTACTTCAGTTTTCTTATGCAGGCATAACTAGCAGGCTGCAGATCATGTCTACTGATAACTGCAATCAATGGATTATACCATTGGCAGAAGAGAATACTATCTTACAATTATAATGCTGCCGCCAATTAACATACACTTATCTCCATAGATTTTATTTGGAAACTACCTACAAAGTATCAAATAAGGTTCAGGCAACAATGAGTGCAACAATTTACATCTGTGGCAGTTTGTGCATGCAAATTTTATTCTGCACCTACACAAGAGACTGATGCAAAAGCAATTATAGAGGCCACTGATTCATTAAAACTGTGAGGGATAAAAAATGTAAATATTCATGATCATTTATGTTTTCATTTGCAGAAAGAAATAGTAGAGAAATTTTCCCAAACCCCCATGTTAATATGCAATGTATGAAATGAAAATAAACTATGAATGTATTTTGCTTTTATACAGCTAAGGACAGTTTTAACCCATCACAGAGATTGTTTAATCTAGTTTTTATTTTGTTGCATTGTGAAATTCATATACGATACTAAAAATATATCTGTTTCATTTGTAACTGGATTTACCAACTAGAGGTCATTTGTATCTAATAATAACATAGTTCACTACTCCACCCTTAATCTATTACTTAGAAGAATAACAGTTTTACTGGAACGCAGTGCTGAATAGTCAATCTATATCTTACTAAATGACCATATGATATGTATGGGCAAGTGTTAAGGTAATAAAATCAAGTTTCTCAGTGTCTCACAGACTTTAATTATGTTACAAACTGTGTATCCTTTAGCACTGCTCTGACCTGAGGAAGAGGGAATATCTCTCGGAAGCTTGTTTTAAGGAATTAACTGTTAGTCCAAATAAGGTATCATATACTAATAGTACAGTACTTATCTTTCTAGTCATTCAACTGGACTAATACGGCTTAAACCATTTTTTTCCTAATTAGGGCTGTAAGCACTGGGAACCCCTGGAAGAATTCTACAACGGTGTCATTTATAAACATGTTTCAGTGCCAAAAGGGGAATAAATTCAGTGGGTCGATGAAAGGTCCCTTTTCCCCTATCCATCAAATTTAACAGTGGTTTTCTTATCATATTAAATAACATTTACTTTGTTACACAGAAGCATAAAACATTAAGGCGGCATATTTACTAAAGTCGGAAAACCGTACCACTGTACTTTGCCATTCTTACCCACCTTTTGCCCATTTTTTGCCATTTTTCCCGCCGCTTTTTCCTTTCCCACTCATTTATGAAATGTGAAAAAAAAAGAATTGATATCGGTAAATATTGATACGGTAATACCTCCACATTTAACATTAATGTCAATGGGGCCCTTTAATATCAATATCGCTGATTATTACACCAAGGCCTTAGAAACGTTTTACAGATCCATCTCCATAGGGAATAATGGGTTTTCGACACCCTCCACCTGGCTAAATGTTGTATCAGTAAAAAAAAGTTGAAAAGGGCATAGAAAAATGCGATAACAGTAAAGAAAACGGCGAATATAATTTTCCGACTGTAGTAAATATGCCTACTTATTCTTATAATACAGTAACCCAGACAAAGCATACTTGCTTTGTAAGAACAGATATTATTAATTCTATTAAGGCATTGTGCATGTGTGCATATTTTGCCCGTCTTGCATAATCTGTACTACAGTGCCAAGTACTATTTTAATGAGTTGTATGAAGGTTGATGCAAGAGATTGCTATAAAATTCAAATCTTTGAAAACCTTGTAAAAAGAGCCTGCAATCGGAAAGCTTCAGTCCAATATGCTCAGAGAAGAAGCTGGAGCCAGAAGCTAAAACGGAACCCGTACAATTTGGTCATCGATTTGAGTAGTCTGTGTGCCCCAAGCAGGGACCTTCCAGTTCCAGGCCAACTGGTATTTTTTCATTCTGGGTATCAATTGTTCAAACTGGATGACTTTTTGACCATTTCAACCGTTGCTTCAGAGTCCCACACATGAAATGAGGTCCACTGAGTAAGTGGGAAAATGTCCTGTGCTGCTCTGATTACTGGCTAGAGCTGGGGTTCCAATTCCCCCACCCCCAGCACTCAGGGATTTCAACCAGCTGCCTGACACTGATGTCACACATGATGGTACAGCCTTCCAAAATATATTTGGGTCTGTTTCTGCATTGTTTCTGTCTTGCTGCTCCAAGTGTTTGGTCTCACTGCTTGCTGCTCTCGCTCCTGTTTTCCCACCTTGCACAGGTGCTTTAAATTGTAAAACTCGTTTAATCCCATCTGGTAGCTTGTTGCCAGCCAATGCCCATTAGGCTTTGCCTATATATACTCTGCAGGCTGGATTTCTCATTGCCTGATTATAGGTCTTGTATCCTGCTCGAGTCCTGCTGCATTCCTGATACTCTGTGTGATTCCGGTTTACCTGTTGGTATCCTGTTCTCCCTGGAGAGTGTTCTGCTAAGTCTACCTGTCTCCAGTACCTGGCTTTGGTGTTCTTGCTCTAGGTAGTACCCTCTTACTCCAATGCCACCATTTCAGCACCACCAGTGGGTGACTACCCCAGGAGTCATGATTTTGGGATCCTCTTGCAGCAAAGGCCATACCTCCTTGTGGGGGTTAAGGCTAGGTTTGCACTAGCGTATTATGTGCAGCACAATGCATAATATGCTAGTGTGAAAAAATATATATGGCTCAAGCATTCCATATGGTACTTACCTAGTTCCAGACACCCTAGCGTATGACATGCCACATCCGCAATGCTGGATTGAATTAAAAAGAAAAAGAACCTTTGTAGACAAGTGCACTCAAAATTTATTAGTGTC
>WMED01027898.1:0-10539 GCA_019650415.1 Pipa parva | reverse complement strand
ACCCTATAGGGAAAGGGGGGAGGTTTGGGGGTAGAAAAGAACTTAAAAATTGTTCAGGCATGGAGAATATTACTGCACTGTGTAGGGCACTGTGAGAGAAACTGCTGTACTATATGGGGCACAATGAGGAGAGGCTGCTGTTGGGTGGCATATTTTTACACTTTTGCCTAGGGAAAGGGTCAGCAAACTTGGATGAGGAGGGAGCCATTTTGCTCCCTCCACCAGCAGCAACAATTTTTTTGTGAGCCGCAAAGGGGGAGAAGCGCACTTCTCATGACCACATGACCTGCTGATGGCCAATCAGAAGAGGCGTCAGAAGTCATTGGCGGGGCTTCGGAGGTGTGCTCCAAGCCACAACAAGGCGGCTAAAGAGCTGCATGTGGCTCGTGAACTGTACTTTGCCGACTGCTTGCCTAGGGCACCATTAAACCTTGTTCCAGCACTGGCGGCAGTCTGCCATAAAAAGGAAAAAGTAAGACAATGTCATTGTGTGTGTGTGTATAACTGGGATTTCTGTGGTTGTATGCAAGAACACAGTGCAGATGGTATATTACAGCAGCTGCCTGCATGCCCATGGGTGAGTGTATATACATTTGAGTATGTGTACACAGTGTGTGATTATGTCTATTACTGTGTGTACTTGTGTGAGAGTGTGATTGCATATGTGTATTTTTTTTTATGAGAGCCAATGCTGCACAGTATTGTGGGTATTATATGGGACCACTGCTGCACTGTACTGGAGGCATTATATGGAGATGACTGGGACACAGCATTGGTTATTATATGGGGCAGCTGTTGCACTGTGTTGGGGGCATTATATGGGGCCACTGCTTCATTATACTGGGGGAATTATTTAGAGATGACTCTGACACTTCATTGGGTATGATATGGGACCGCTACTGCACAAAAATGTTGCTTGGTGCTGATTGCTGGTTGGGGAGAAGGGGGCCCCACTATTTTTTTTCCTAGAGCCCGTGGGCTCTTTGTCTGGCTCTGAATAGACTTGTTGCAGTAATACCATATAAATGGGGTTTTGTGGAATATATATTTTTAAACTATTTTAGCAACAATTTTGGTTAACTGATCACATGTACAGTATTTTATGCATATAAAAGGGACAGTATTTTCTAATGTTTCATATAAGTCCAATATGTAGAAGAAGGTTGAAAAAAGACGTTTTATTTAATTTTTCCCATTCAGTTTCTCAGTATACACAGGGCCGTGTGTGATGTTTTTGTATACTTTTTCAAAGAATGGGTACCAAAGGGCTAATTAAAAATATGAATTATAATAAAGCTTATGCAAATGTTTTTTTTCATGTGTATTTATAGTATGCAAGTTCAAATCTCACAAGAGATGTGCAGTGCGGGCCACCAATAACTGTAAATGGACAACTTTGGCTTCTATTGGAAAAGATATTATTGAAGATGAGGATGGAGTAAGTAGCTTGTGTGTATTCTGCTGATATCTCCTTGGGAGAGCTTATGTAATCAAAGTTTTAATATGTCCCCTCCCTGTCCTGCAGGTATCAATGCCTCACCAATGGCTAGAAGGTAACCTGCCTGTAAGTGCTAAGTGCACGGTGTGTGAAAAGACCTGTGGTAGCGTGCTGCGTTTACAGGACTGGCAATGTCTCTGGTGTAAGGCAACGGTAAGAGGTTTACTGAAAATGTCCAGAGGTTTTTATCACATAAATTGCAGTAAACAAGTGGATGACTTTTGTCACATATTAATTTTAGGGATTGTGGAGCCACACAGTGCAAATTGGCTTTATTAGAGTACCTTGTATAAACCACGTACAAATACAATTTTAGTAGACCTAGAATTGCAAAATCCTGTTACGATAGTCACTATGGGCTACTGCACTGAAGCTGATATACACAATGTCACTTGTTAAAATCCATCACTTTCTTCTGTTTGCCTGCAGTATAATTCAATTCTAAAGTGCATTTCTTTGTTATATACAGATTAGGCTATTCATGTTCATGTTAAAACCCTCCTTTTAATTTGTTATGATAGTTTAATTAGCTGGGGCTGCAGATTGAACATCTGAACAGATATGTGGTAAATTGTGGGCTTTAATGCAAGATTACACACATTTTAACCATCTAGAGTATAATAATAGAAGGAATTAGCATCCAAATTTGCACACATCAAAGTTTTATTAATGTACCAAAACACAATACTGTTCAAGGGAAAAAAAGTTAAAATCAATTAAAATAAACCCATAATGGGGTAAGGACCCCAATAAAGGGGAACAACACTGCCCATGATTCCCTCCACACACAATATATAATATGTGAAAATCAATATATAATGTATAGTAAATGCAATATAGAATAAATACAAAATAAAGATAAATCATATAGATAGATGGTACAGGCCAAAGCTAATGAGAAACAACAGCACCAATAAAAATGTAAGCTGTAAGTACATATATATTCAAGGTGAACTGATACATAATGATAAGAACTAGAATAAACAGATAAAAATAGCTCTAAAGATAGAGTATAAGATGTAAACTGAGATATTTGAAGCAAGCAGCCAAAATGCAAAAGGACTTAATAGAGCCAAACGGTAACCAAGGCGCTAGTACAAACTCTAGCACTAAAGTAGTTACCACAAATGGGATGGCTGCAGCTGTAGCACCAAGAACGAGCACTGTAGAAATTATGTGTGAGTGGCCAAGATGGAGGTGGGAGGAATCGCGGCTCAACCGAACACGTTTAACCTAAAGAAAAGGCTTCATCTCGCAGAGTCTGTCTAGAGCAGTGGTTCTTAACCTTGTTTGAGGTACCAAACCCACCAGTTTCATATGTACATTCACCGAACCCTTCTTTAGTGATAAATCACTTGACCTCTGTGTCTTGACCTCCGTGGCGGAGGCTCCACCGCACCCCTGAGACCGACTCACCAAACCCATAGGGTTCGATAGAACCCTGGTTAAGAACCACTGATCAAGAGTATAAAAATGTGTAGAGTATGTTTAACAAGTTTTGCTATCAGTACTATCCTTTTTTTTACCATTATTACTACTTTTACGCTAATTTTGCTTCAGTAAAGTATTGCTTTTGACCAGGTACAATGGGAAGAAGTTGGTTAAACTGATAAATCCAGTGCAAACAATACAATGTTATGTGAAAAAATATATTTCCTCATTTAAGTACTCTTTGAAGGACACAGAAGGGATGTTGGCCTGTTTTAATCTGTATGTAAATATGGGCTGTTCCTGTGGGAGTTTTGTGAATGTATTTCACATCAAACTACAGCTCCCACTTACACTAGTACTTCTAAATTAGATAAGGTACTTTGCCCTGAGTTTTTATGAAATTTATGTATATTATATTGCCACACCTGATTTTTTTTTTCTTTTAAATATTTTTAAACGTAGAGTATTGAAGAATGGTGATAAAATAAATAAAAAAAAATCCTCTACATTTTAATTCATGCAGTAGATTCATTCTTGCATTTATAAAAGAAGTGCTTTATAGGAACAGATTGCATTGCAATACAGATGCACAATTCACATATTCTTTGTAAAGGAGAAAAAAATGTCCTATTACTCCACTGTAATCCATCTGCCAATCTCCACCTTGTAATTCTGGGAATTCAGCAGTTACACTGCCTAAATCCTGTTTTGGTTTTTACTATAACTATTTGTTTAGCTCTTACACTTCTTGTATACTTTTATTTTAGGTACATTCATCTTGTAAAGATCTCCTCCCTAAGAAGTGCCCTTTAGGACAATGTAAAGTATCGGTTATCCCTCCGACAGCACTCAACAGTATTGACTCAGATGGTATGTCACTGTAATTTTTTATTTATTTTTTTCAGCTAAGATATTTTGTGGAGCAGAAACTTTCTATTCTTAGTAACTTAGAAATAGCCTGTTTCAATAGGCCGTGTAGTGAGAAGGGATTTACAATAAGTGGACAAACTCCTGTTGATAATTTCTGTAATCTTAGAGTTTAGAGTCTTAGAGTTTAGAGATTTTAAATTAAAGCATACAGGTCCCTGTAATGAAGGTGAGATTACTGTATAGTTTCAGCTACTTAAAGGAAGCAGGGTAATCTTGAACTATATTTAGAAAGTGTGGTTTTGGTCTCCATTTAAAATTAGCAGGTGACATACAGTGTCTAGTTTATGAACAAAAAGCAATACAAATCTGGAATTCACCTTCAAAATAAGTCACCTTTTTTTTTTTTAGAATGGTTTATGAGACTGAACACATTACACCATTTTCTGGTAACATTTGGGGGAAATTAAAATCCCTTAAAGTCAGCAGTTGATTTAAACTATATATGATTTGACATGCCAATGAAAGATTTTTTATTTTCTAGGTTTTTGGAAGGCTAGTTGCCCTCCATCATGTACAAGCCCCTTACTTGTGTTTGTCAACTCAAAGAGTGGAGACAATCAAGGTGTCAAATTCCTAAGAAGGTTTAAACAACTTTTGAACCCAGCACAAGTGTTTGACCTAATGAATGGTGGGCCACATCTTGGGTAAGAGGAAGGAAATGTTTTTTTGTGTTTTGGGAAATAAGTTAACCTCTATGTTAAACCACTGCAGAAGTAATTGGAATCTTGTACCATTGTCCATATTATTCCCTGTGTAATTTTTGTTACTGCTTGGGTAAAATTATATGCAATGAGCAGAAATCATAGACCTTGGTTATTTGTCTGCAACAATTCTTTCTGCCACTCATTCCCTATTACAATTGACATTGCACCATGGGAATTGTATACATACCAGAGTATAAGTCTGTTATTTAAGATGCTGCCTGAAATATGGCCTGTGGCATTGCTGATTGAAGATCAGTTTGAAAAGCTGCTAACTGACTCCTTTTTTTGTTTAGTTTACGTTTGTTTCAGAAGTTTGACACATTTCGAATCCTTGTATGTGGTGGTGATGGAAGTGTTGGCTGGGTTCTTTCTGAGATCGATACGCTCAACCTTCACAAACAGGTATACAAAATTATGTTTTGTTTTTTTTCTTAATTCATTTAAAACCAGCTAGGTTTCCTTGTCACATGATCCATTGTCATTGTCAAGCTGATCCATTGGCTCTTTGAAAAAAGTACATCAGAAAAATTGTTCTTCTTGGGTGAGGTATAGTTGTTGCATGGAGACTGCTGATTTGTCTGCTTTTGCATGCATCTTGCATCAGTAATTTATCTTATTTAACTGCAGCTGTTTCTTTGTATCCCCACTGTCTCCCACAGTGTCAGCTTGGAGTCCTGCCACTAGGTACAGGGAATGATCTGGCTCGGGTGCTTGGCTGGGGCTCTGCCTGTGATGATGATACACAACTACCACAGATCTTAGAAAAGCTGGAGAGAGCTGGCACCAAGATGCTAGACAGGTGAGTGTGGATTCATCACAAGCATAATGATGCCCCCTAGAAGCTACTGCATTTGATGAACACAAATTCAAGAAACTTTTCTTCTTACGGTAAAGCTTTTAGTAATGCTTTTTTTTTTTTTTTCAATTCTCACCTGCTTCCTTTTTGTAATGAAAATAAAAAGCAGGTGTCTTATCTGGCTCCATACTGAATTTCTGTCTATTATGGGCAGCTATCTGCCAAAATGTTCAGCTGTCTACTACAGATTACAGTACAGGGAGGATCGGACAGGCAGCTTGAGCTAAATCTCAGCCATTTTTATTATTTTTTATTTGTTTAATTGAGTACAGATTAATAATGACTCTAGTTACTTTCCCTCCTTTGCAGGAATACACAAACGTTGGTTCAACTTCCTCAGATCCTGAGCCAGGAACTCTGGTTTAGTTCCCTGCTGTCTGGGTTGGCTGCTCACTCTTTGTGGCCTGCAGTCCCTACCCTTTTAAACACTACAATGTTTTCTGAGAATGTGTAAAAAGTTAATAGAATTTATATTTTTTCATATAAATTTACATTACTTTGTTGGGCTTTTGTTGATCTGTAATGCTCATGGTAGATTGCAAACTAAAAACTTAAGACTAAACACAAAGCAAAAAAATTTGGGATTCCTCTTCCAATAGAACAAATATTATGTAGAACTATATAGAATAATCTGCAGTGTCAAGTCTAGGGGCTTCCATATGCTGCTGAGGGTGCTGTTTCTGCTTGGTCCTGTTTTTGTCCTGCATTTCTGGGTGCTTCCTTCCCCCAGTCCTGGCTTTCCCTACTGGTGCACTACTTCACTTCACTGTGACTACCTTATCTGTAAGACACTCAGGGAGTGGGAAGTATGGGTTTCCTAAGAAGAACTGTATGGTCTTTGCCTAATCAAGAGATAATTTTGTCTTCCTTGGCAGAGTGTCTGGTGAAGCAAGAAAAAAGTTTATCCAACCCCGCCCCCCCCTTCCATGCCTTTTTACTTACTGTACTAAGGGTGTAGTTTCCAGACACTATTTGAACTTGGTCTTCTAGTTAGAAGTCATACTGGCTAGGTCATTTGTGATGCTATAATTGGCTGTAGTCTTAAAGCCTCATTTTATAGAGGTTGTGAGTGGATTTCTTACCTTATGCTAATATTGTCAGCAATATTATAGTTGTGTGGTTCCTTTATTTATCTCCAATGGAGATTGTCAGAGCTTGTGAGGAAGTTGCTTCTGTGGTGTTCTTAGACTTGCAACTGATCCATATAGGATAGCTGTGACCTCCTTTATGACTGAAGCTGCTCCTGAATATTGTCATGAGATCCATCCCTTCTCTTTTTCTGCTCAGTACAAGGGGATTTATCATATTCATACAAATGGGCTGAAATGGTATAAGGATTTTCCTTGTTTTTTTCACTTACTTGGGATCCCTAGGCTTACTCTTCCCATAGCTTTTAGACTTTCTCTAGTTTGTCTGAAATAGTCATATGTGGGAGTCTTCTCTGGAATCTGGCCTTTGAATGGACCTTTGACATCTGTGATGAGTAATGAGAAATAATTGATATAAAAACACACCAGCAAGCTAGCCCCACCAGAGTGTTCTTGAGTTTTGCATTTAGTAACGTTCAAAGTCTGATAAAGAATTATGCAGTTTTATAATGTATTGAAGTGATTATTACAAAGAATATACAATGATTATACAGATTATGCAGATAATAAATTCAATACCAGTATAAAAATGGAGTATGATAAAAGTGTATTTAAAGTATAACAATTGTGGATTAAAATATGCTCTTACAAATTATTTTATGGCAAATCACTGTATGTAAGCTACTGAGCTTGTTTGGTAGCTTTTGAGCAAACTTACCATTGAAACATAAATTGTCCAATTCTGATACCACCAGAGTCAGACAACCATCACAGGGTCTAATGCAACGATTATGATGATATTCAGCTTGTGACATTTGATAGGTTAAAACATAGATCCATTTCTGTGTGGGGGTAAATCAGCCCTTCATGGGTTAAATGCCAATTTTTGTGCATAAAATTGTCAAAATACTATCCATGTTGGCTTGATTCAAGGCCGATGCAATTTCTAATGTGGTTCGGTATTATGTACTATATAAAGTTGGCAATAGCATATTTGTATGTTGTCAGGCTGTTGGTGAAAAGCAACAAGAAGCTGCTAAAAGTTGGTGACCTCTTTTCTCACCTTACACACTGGGGTGTACAGAAACATATACAGGCCCTGCTGCTGATAAATGTACATTTCAGACACATGCTCCACCAGATCTCTGCCATTTTGTGGCTCTTCCCAAATGTGCTTTGGGGGAACATGTTCACCAGTTTTGTTCAGTTGTTGGATTGCTTCATCATAGAGTTGTCTGCCCATTCTGATCCTGCCAGCTGGTTGATAATGTTTCACCTGCATCTGTTTGTGCCAAAGATAGTTGCAGTTTTTCTGATTTTTGCTCACATTCTACATATGAGTTTCTTGCTGGTCTGCTTTTCAGGCACATTTTCTATAAGAGAGATCCTCTCCATTTGCCTTCCTGTTTAAACTAATCAGAAACTGAGGGAAAAAGTGTTGGTTAAACGGCAAATACTTGTTCAGGATGTTGCTCAGGAGGATTAAAATGAGTCTTTTCATATGCCTAAAATACTTTTTGTAATATATTACAAAAATGTGTTTTTCACATTGCCATAACCATTACAAAAAGATGACAATTTGTGCTTATGTAATGACACTCCATTCTGTTAATCTCTCATCTGATAGGTGGAGTATCATGGTATATGAAACTAAACTTCCAGCCCAGTCCCTAGATCCATGTACATCAGCAAAGTCAAATGAGGATTGTGAGGTGGGTGTGACACGTGGGCATCGGTCTATTTTTGTTGTAGAGTTTGCCTTATGAACTATTATATGGAACTATTTTACTAAGCTTTATGTATGCAACACTTGTGTTGTCATAATATTACTGCTTTTTTATGGATTCTCAGATTTGTTGTTATTTTTATAGGTACAACAAATCCTATGTTATGAAGACTCGGTAGCTGCTCATCTATCTCAGATTCTCAGTTCGGACCAACATTCTGTGGTTATTTCATCTGCCAAGTAGGTTCTTCCCTTCCACTAAATTGTCATTGTATAATTTTGTATGTATATCTTGGGTGTTGTTGTATAACTAATGCAGGAGGGACTGCAAGTTTCATATCCCTGTGGGGAATAATACAGAATAAGTATAGTGCAGTTACAAAGTTTCTCAATGTCTGTTGTGCTCTTTCCCCAGGGTCCTCTGTGAGACTGTGAAAGATTTTGTTGCACGTGTTGGCAAAGCTTATGAGAGGATGACTGAGAACTGCGAAGAGTCCGAGGCAATGGCAGGAAAGGTATTTTTGTACAATTTAAGACTTTTGAGTTGGCAACAGAAGCACCTATCTATTTAACATTTTATTTAATGGAATTTTTTTAATTGGGCCGACATTGTGGTATAGTTGCAATTCACCCATCATATACAATGGGTCTGGAAGTGTTAAGGGTTTTCTCTCTCTCTCTCCTTTATTTCAACCTTGACATCTATTTCAAGCTATGCTCCATATCTTTTATATAATACACTTCTAGGAAGTCTAGCCTTTTCTTTTTACTTTGGTGGGTTTTCATGGGTTTGTCATACATACATCGTTTCATAGAGAGCGACTGGGAGAAGGTTTCTGCTCAACAAATACATAAATAATAAAGGATCAGATGTATCCTACCAGTAGGAGGAGATCCAAAATGATTAAATGTATCAATTTAAGACATAACATTTTTATAGGTACTGTGTAGTAATGGCTGGCATACCAAATGATGGTTTTTAATTTTCTGGTGTTACTGATCTTTGTTCTTCAGCTTGCAGCCATTGTCCTGTTTTATTAAAAGTTTAACATGCTTTCTGCTTTCCAGTGTTCTCTACTCAGAGAGAAATTGGATTCTCTTTTGAAAACACTAAATGAGGAGTCGCAGGCTACTTCAGTTCCATCTCAGACTCCTCCTACAATTAATGAAGAGGGGGATGAAACCTCAGAGCTGTGTTCCACAACATCTCCTTTGCTGGGCCATGCACATAGCTTTAGGCCACGAGAGCAGTTAATGCTACGAGCCAACAGCTTGAAGAAAGCTATCAGACAGATCATTGAGCAGGCAGAGAAAGGTATGTGATATAACCACTAGTGTTTTAAAGTTCTACAAACATAAGCATAATGTACAGTAAAGTATGGTGACTTTATATTATGTCTCTTTTTAATTTTAAAGCTGTAGATGAACAGAATGCCAACACTGAAGATTTCTTCATGCCAATCTCCTCTGTGGTTGTAAAGGAACAGAGTATGACTTGTTCGGTACCTTTGCAGTGTGGAATTGTACTGCCCAGGATAAGAAGCTCAAGCAGAGGTGTAAAAAATAAAATATTCCACACTTTAATTCTCTCTAAATGTAATCATTACTGTACTTTTTAAAGGTGGAAGGGAATGGGAATTTCTGGACTAAACAGAAGTTTCTTGATTTTAATTCACGCCATTTTAATCAGTACCAAAAATACGTATGATTTTGTCCTAAACTGCTCTTTAGTAAACTTACTTTTATCACTTACTTAAAGGATCCAAGAGATGGATAATGTTTTTATATTTAGAAACTGTACACAGTAGCTTCAAAGGCAGACTTGGTACAGAGAGTAAGTAGATGGTGTAAAGGTTCTCAGCAGGGGGTCAGTTTTCTGGAGCTACATCATCCAATATTGGCTGAGGCTTTTGTTTAGACCAGGGGTCTCAAACTCAATTTACCCGGGGGCCGCTGGAGGTAGAGGCTGGGTGAGGCTGGGCCGCATCAGGCTTTCCACAAGAAAACAACAGATTAAAAACAATACATCGCCCTACGGGGCAATCAGCGGCTTTGTGGGGCAATATGCATCTCTGCTGAGTAATTTGCATCTGCTGGGGAAATTAACACCTTTGTGAGGAAATAACTGGGTCATCAGGGCAATGTGCAGCTCTGCAGGGCAATGTGTAGCTTTATGGGCTACTGTCGCATCTGCGATGTTGTTGTCTTTTTGTTATAACTGGGGGTAAATTTTATGGCTGCGGGGCATCTGGTGGGTGTATTGTGGAGCCACTTGGGTGTGTGGGGCTATTGAGGGGGGTTGTGTG
>WMED01027897.1:0-10540 GCA_019650415.1 Pipa parva | reverse complement strand
CTTCCTAGTCCCTACCCTGTGAAGGAGGGGAGTGCTATCCTAATACTGACCCCCCTCCCCTCCCGCCTTCCCTCCTTCCCTACCTCCCTCCTTATCGCTCTCCTTACCTGCAGATCCTTGGGCCGGCTATCTCTCCTGTAGCGCTTAGCGCTACAGAGTCCCTGTTCCCTCCTCCTGTAACTTCCTCCTGCCACTGACAGGAAGTTACAGGAGGAGGAGGGAGAAGGAACACTGTAGCGATAAGCGCTGCAGCAGAAACAGCTGGGCCAATGAGTAGGCAGGTAGGGACGGCACTAAGGAGAGGGGCGATCCCCAAGATAGTGCCGCCCTCCTGCTGTGCCCTAGGCAGCTGCCTACCCCTAGGTCCAGGCCTGCAGGCAAGTGCTGGGGCGGGCAAGTGCCGGGGGGCCCCCAGAGGCTCGGTGGGCCCCAGCACTTGCCCGACTATGCCGTGCACTGACGCCAGTCCTGCCTACATGTAATCTGTATTGCTAAACATTATGTAGCTCATACATAAAGGTCTCATTTAATCTCAACCTATGGCTATAGTCACACTAGTTGATTTCCCACTGAGCTGGACAATTAGTCTCCATTGTTTCCTGTGTAATAATCCACACAGGCTGTTATGTTTTGTTTTGATCCTAATTATAAAAGCTCGGCTGAAAATCAGCTAGTGTGAATCCAGTCTATATCCAACTTCTTAAGCATCTTCAACAATTCCTTCCTAAAAGTCTGTTTAACCTTGTTTCACACACAGTATGTAATGACAGGTTTAAAGAGTGTCCTTAATATTTGCCTCACGAGTGCTTTTCAAAATGTGATAGCTGAGAAGATATAGGGTTTAAGGAGTTAGTTGTCATTGACTCTATTCAATGAGCCATTGCTTTTTTTTTTTTTTTTTGCTTTTTTTTATTTTATTTTTACAGACATGACTAAATTTGGCTTATCCGTCACTGCAAGCGACACTCATTCACATTGTTCAATGTTAAGTTTAATGGGACCCACAACTAGCAATAAATGCTAAATGAAATAGTTCCTCATATATAGGACCCAAGCACATGAACTATATTTTCAGCCAGAAATATGGCAGTAATGGAAAACGGCTATAAAAACCCAAGACCTTGATATCTATTACATCTTCAAATACATAAATGTTCAATCCAAATCAAAATTAGTTACACTAAAAGTCAATGTTTTGTGTAAAGAGGAGACCTTCTTTTGAATTCATGATAGCACCTCACATATTATATTACATGCATACACTCGGGCACAAAGATATATCAATACACATGTGTATTGTGTGCAAATATATTAATAAATTAGCCTATCATAAAAATGGTAAGAAGTCCATTCTTAAAGGACTTTAATTACATCACAGCCTAAGGAATATCTCCCGGGAGATTTTTCAGACTGCTTTACTTGCTATTTAAATTATCGAGTAGTACATGCTCATACATGTCATGCTTCTAGTACAGATTATTTACATAATTAGATATTATCCCATTTATGTAAGATTTTCTTCATTGCATTTTTACCAGAGAGACATCATGAAATGAATCAGTTCATGGTAAGGAATACATAAAGAAACAAAAAGAAATAATCCAGAAGCATTTATACTAAAACTGTTATGCATAATTAACTCACAGTGATGCCCCTTAATGTAGGAGAGATTTAAAATACATTATTGTCCCTTTAGTACGTTTATTAGAGAATAATTGTTGCTAACACAAATAGTAGTAGAGGCACACTGGGAAATTTAGGGAGATTATTTTTCAAAGAATGAATACGCCAGGTGAAGCTGTAAAGTCCATTCTTTATATTCGCTAACTTACCTATTGTTGCCGCAATGACGTGAATTGTCACATAGTACTTTCTGAGCGTAGTCATGTAGCGGTGTAGTAGCAGTGGCATATTGTTGTAAAATCATGAAAAGGAGTACTGTAACAAAATGATGTAACCTTTACAAAGCTCCGTTTAAAGGAGATAATACCACCAGGACTATATGGTTGCCATTATTGTCATTAAGAATAGTCTCTAAGAATAGTCGCCAGTAAGTATTGTTGTAGTGTTGTCACAAAGGATACTCCCCTAAATTACAACTGTTTCTTACATTAATTACAATGACAAACAATTCTCAACTTGCCTGTAAAGTGTTCTAGAATGACCCTTTCAGGGAACCACAATCTGCCCCAACGTTGTAGTCAACAATTGGTACAAACTTTAGGTTTAAACTTTGCTTCTTACAGAAGTGCTGTTCTATACATACATGTTGTTGCTGTTTCCATTGCAAATTGCCAAAAACATGGACAAGCATAGAGAAAACATCTACAGCTGCTTTTATAAATTCTAACTGCACTAAGGTGTCCAAATGTTATATCAACATTGGTTCCTATGGGTCTCCACTGAAGGATATGTGCCTCATATTGCATTATAAACCACTAACCAGCTCCACTTTTGGGCAGTGCAGTGGCTCAGTGTTTATCACTGCTGCCTTGCAGCGCTTAGGTTCAATTCCACCCTGGACTTCATCTGCATGGAGTTTGTATGTTCTCCCCACACTTGCGTGGGTTTTCTCCAGCACTCCAGTTTCCTCCCACAATCCAAAAACATACATGTGTGCAGCAAAATAGGAAAACTAGATTGTAAGCTCCATGGGGCAGGGACTGAAGTGAATGATGAATCTCTGTAAAGCGCTGCATAAAATAGTAGCGCTATATAAGAATGAATAAATAATAATAATAGCTGGTGCTCCTCATGGGGGATAGCCACTTTTTTTTCTTTTTTTTTTTAAGGAAGGTTCATCATTTATTATTTATCGTTCTAACTTCATAGAGATTCTGGACACTGTAATCTATTTCTGAATTGTTGTAACATAATTCATTCTTCTGTTGGCAAACAGAAAATCACTGCAACAAAACAGACTTAGTACAAATGAATTAGCGCCAGTTGTAGTAATGCCCACTTGGCCTTTCTGTTTTTTGTGTAAAAGAAAGAAATTGCACAGCCACACCAGAGGCTTCTTACACAGAATCTGTAATTCACTATGCACCGTAGTGCTACTCCCACTCATTCCTTTATCTGTGTTTAGCAGAGAAAACAGAACATACCAACACAAAATAATGTGATTACTTGCCGTACCTGTAATTACACCTTGGCTTATACAGCACCTGTAATTATACTTCTTTCATATTTCTTTAACAGGGAGAAGTGCATAAACACCACAACAAAGCCCTGTAGAATAGTTCTGTAATCTCTACTGCTAAAATACAAGCTGCTTCCAAACAAAAGTTATTCAAATATTTTCAATAATTAACACATAAGAAAGAACAAGGCTGCACTTCCTTTTTCCTGGAAAGTAACATATATTAGCCATAAAGCAAGACAGGAATGTCAAATTAGTAGAAAAAGGAGACAAAAAAAAAATCCCCCTCCCTTGAAGTTCTCAGTATTTTTTCAGATTGAAAGTGAATTCTAATTTTCAAAATGTTACAATACTAAACAGTTTAGATTATTTGAATTCAAAACAAAAACTTGTATTTTTATCCCACCATATCTTTAAAGTTGATCTGTCACCTCAAAACTCAAATACTAAATTAGGTTCTACTAATGAAATAAAAAGAATTTTAAATAGAAAAAAAAGAACCTTTATATAGCATTTCTCACTGTCATTTTCCCTGTCAGCCCGACTTTTCTTTCTCGAATCGGGTTGGGCGGGGATAAAAGTATGACTGATATTAATGTTCCTACGGTCAGATCCCTTAAATCACGATCTAGCAGGGATCTGATCGGAGGAGCTATATATGGGGATTATTTACTAAGGTGCGAATTCGACTGTCGAATTCTCAAACAAATTCCCCATTGTAACGTCATGACTACAATTTCTAAAAATTATGACTGCGACAAGTTTCCATAGTAATGTCGCAACTGTGACAATATTCTCATTATAAAGACATGACTGCGACAGTTGCAGTCTATTGCAACTGTCTTTAGCTGGTGAATTCATACCTATATGCAACAACTGACTTTAGTGAATAATCCTCTATAATGTCAATCATCATTTATCCCCGCTCAACCCAACTCAAGAAAGAAAAGTTGGGCTGACAGGGAAAATTACAGTGAGAAATACTATATACAGGTACTTTATTACTTTTTTGCAATACACATATATTTAAAAAACGTTTATTTCTTTAGTAAAACCTAATTTAATATTCGAGTTGTGACAGGTGCCCTTTAAAGTAAACTTTTAACAATAATGATGTTAACATATTGTAATTAAAACTT
This sequence comes from Pipa parva, assembly GCA_019650415.1. Classification (NCBI taxonomy): domain Eukaryota; kingdom Metazoa; phylum Chordata; class Amphibia; order Anura; family Pipidae; genus Pipa; species Pipa parva. Next base: position 6,259 of record WMED01027897.1, on the reverse strand, counting down.
ATTTATGCTTGTTTACATGAACTATACTCAGTCTATTTAAGAAACATAATAATGATCTTAGAATGTTTTCTATAAAATTTGAGAATGCTTGGCATTGTAGTACAGCAAGGCTGGATTGCCCCGTTGCAGTCCGTAGTATCATGAAATTTAGTTTTAAATTTCAGTCATTAAGCCGTTGTAAAAAAAAAAATGAACAAGTTAATAGCTGGAAGAGATTTCTAGAAGTTATAATCAACAACAGCTAGAGGTTAATAGGATTAACTTCATGGTTCTAATTCTTCCAATTCACTCTCAAATGTAGAAGCTATAGGTTTAAAATTACTGAAAGATTAAGTGATCATTGTCAAAATCTTGGCAGTCTACCAGCTCTTTACTAAACCAACAAACTATAGGTTTCCTGAGAACGCTGGGCATTATATTTACCCACAGCTGGTAGGTTTCCAATCTGAACCTGGTTTTAAGTAAGATATACAATATTATAGCAATCATTTTCCAATAAGTGAGTTTATCTGAGTCTGTATTCAGGACAATCAAAATGAAAACCTTAGTTTTAGAGAGATTCAACATGCACAGGATACACACAGGTTAAACAACACTTATGAAATCATCAACCCTGCATTCCTATCTGAAGAAAGAGTAATTGATTAAAATGTGTATTTTCCATTGAGAGAAATAAGCCTTTAAAAATCAGACCCAGAGCAAATGTGCAGTTTTATAGTACACGGGAGGCTGCCTGTGGAGCATCTTGTCTAAATGTTGGCTTCTACAGTAGCAGTGTTGGACACCACAGAGCGATGGCAGATGTCTTTAATTATAATGTATAGTTTATGTTATGCACGGGTGTGAAACAGATGGTAATGTTGAAACCTGACTGCACTAAATGCTTAATAGACTTAGGAAGGCAATGTGATTATTACTTACATTAATAGGTGCTCACAGTATTTCAGAAAATGAGAATCAATATGAAGTATCTCCTCTAACCAAACTCGTGCCTTATTGCTCTTTTGCAGACAATGTGAAAATGACTTAAATATTTTGTCATATTGTTTTAGTCTTTAAGGTGCATGCGCAGGGACACTTGCAAGATGACTGCCAGTATGACTTGAAGATATCTGCTGAGTTGAAGCTTTACAAGTCAACAATAAACTTTTAGATTGGATGATCCAAAACCTGATCGTTATAATGCCTGAGGCAAATGCTCAGGCAGAACGTGTGGCGTACCATCTTATTTTTGCATTTTGAGTTGTACAGTGATGATCATCTCTAAAACCTACTGAACTACAACTAAAGGGAAAGAAAGAGAAAGGGGAGGTCTGTAGTCTGACCATTAGAGAGGTAGGGAAAACTACCATTTCATATGCAATGAATGAGATTTTTTTTAATTTGTATTTTTTCATTTTTTATATAGCACTAGTATATTATGCATAATTAATTATTACAGTTTAGAGAGATTCATCAGTCACTGCCCTGTGGAGCTTACAATCTAGTTTCCCTATTCAGTCACACACAGAGACACAAAGATGAATGTTTTTGGATTGTGGGAGTAAACACATGCAGGTGTGGGGAGAACATACAAACTCCACACAGAAGTCCAGGGTGGAATTGAACCCAGAACCCAGCACTGCTAGCCACTGAGCCACTGAGCCACCGCACTAGGTTGAGATATATTGCACCATTAGTGACAATGTGAATTTATTTCAGAATATATTGATTCATCTTTCTTGTGTAGGGCCTGTCAATCTGTATTCGCATCCCACATTTGACATCAAACCTTCATCACAAAATAAGAGTACAGTCTGGTTATAAGGGAAGGAATTAAACCATATAAAGGATAAAGTCAAAGTTAATTACTTGGCTTGAAGGTATTTACTGTGTAATACAGATGTGCATCTGATCCTGCAATTATAGTTATTTCTAGAACACTACAAAGCAGGTGCTACAAGATGTCTTAGCATTACAGAAACAGCTTTCTGTGTGTGCAACAAACAGCTGAAACAAATCAACATAGCTTCTAAACCAGTATGTTTGCTCTGGAAAATGGGCTTGGTGTGATTAAATCCAGTGGAGAATTAACATAGCCTTGCTAATGCAGTACAGCTAACACAGACTGGTATAGGTTTCTGCTCCTTGGCAACTGGGTACTACATAGAAGGACATACTCCCAAATGCTTTACAAAGTTACATAGTTAATTAAGGCTGAAAAAAGACACAAGTCAATCAGTTCAGCATATTAACTGTACCTTCTAATCTCCCAGTGATGTGGGTCTGTGTTTCTACTAACCTAAGTGAAGGAAAATTATTGCTTAATAGACTACAATTCATTTTAGTAAGTCTGTCAAATGTTCCCCTAACACAGGGGTCGGCAACCTTTTGAGCTGAGGGAGCCATATTCGTGCGGCTCCCTAGGCCCTTTTGAATCTGGAGTCGCAGACGTCACTCTGGATTGGCTAGCAATCCGGACTCACGGTGACGTCAGCGGCTCCTTATTGGCTAGCAACCCGGAAGCGCTGAGAGAGCTTTCTCTCTACAACGCTTGCCGGCAGACTGTAATGAGCGGTGCTTGCACCACTCATTACAGTATAAGAGCTAGATATGACCATCAAAAGAGCCATGTCTGGCTCAAGAGCCATAGGTTGCTGACCCCTGTCCTAAAAGAAAATCCTGTTCACTGTAATTCTACAACAAAATTTCATGAGACACTAGTGGGCGAAATTTACTAAAGTCGAAGATGATTTTTTTACGTTTTCCCTGAAAATTGGTTAAAAAGTACCTTTTCACCCCATATTTTGCCTGAAAATCAGATGAAAAGTGGGTGAAAAACAGGAGCAAAAAGGCTGAAAACATACTTTTTCGGCGGTGAATAATGGTCAAAAAAGTTGAAAAAATAGTTTTCGACCCTGTAAAATTTTGCCCTCTGAGCTCTAATTTAATGTTCCAGAGAAATATGATAATCAATTTGTTTATAAATATGCTATTGTATAAAAGCTACGTTAACTAATTTTTCCCTGTGATTAGGGAATATCTGAAGAGCTGCCTCCAGAATCAAAGTTGCCTGTGGCGGGAGTAGAGTAGATGATATTTGAGAAGACAGAGAATGGTAACATATAGTCTGCCCTAGGTATGTAGGCAAAGAGACCCTGTGTAGAGCTAGGTAACTCATGATATTTATGAATCTCCCCAGGTATCAGGTGGATCATATACCAGCCAATCCGTGCTAAGGACCAATCACCTAAAGAATACCCTTTCACTAAATCAACATAATAAATTATTCTCATTTGAAGTACCTGCATTGTTGATTTTGTGGTTTCTATTTGTGTGGGTTTTGAGAACTCCAGTAGATGGCTACTACCAATCAGAACTCCAGCCATCATAATAAAAGAAATCACTAATAGCTGTTTCCTATTAAACTGTAGAAGAAATGACTTGGGAGAGACAAAATTAAGGTAGTAGGAAGTAAGTATAGCCAGATAGCTTAGACATCCATTTTTTTCCAATAAAATGCACTCCTTCTTTCCTCCAGCAGTACAAATCCCACAGAGTATAAAAACATAATCACCCTAAGATGATTCTGATTAAAGTTAGCCTGGTGAGACACAGCCCTAACTAAAAACATAAACATGAAAGAAATATCAAATACCCCTTGTATAGAAAGCATTTATCTTTCATTTATTTCCAAGTATTAGAGGCACTTAACTCCTCCACTTTTATTTTCCCTTGCCTTTATGTACGCACATGGTGCTGCTATGCCTATTTTCACATATTTTCCTTAGCATGAAATTATACAAAGCCACAGTCAATACATAATTTGAGATGTCAGTTACCCTTTAAATACGCATCAAGGTATTAAGATTTTCTACTAATCCTTCTAAGTGTACTTGCATTCACAAGTGTTTTTTGGCTCTGTAGATGAAGTTGTAATATGTCACAATAAAAACAGCACCCCTTGTGGCCTTTCAGCTAGAATAGAGAACTCACATAAGCAGTTATGCCTGGTCTTACTGCATATGCATCAAAAGGTCAGACACACCAGTACCAGGAGTGACTAACCAGTCTGATACTTGCCACCAATCCAACTCAGGTGATGAGGAAGACACAACACAATCATGCTGTCCAGTGAACAACAACATTGGATGAGCAGAACGGGGGAACAATGGAAACAAACTTATAGGTGAATGGGTAGACTGGTAAGTAAGTGCATTTAAACAAAGTGCCCAGCTTGAGGGCTTATAAACAATGGTCTATTAAACTGACTGCCACTGGGTTGACTACTGAGCAATGGTCAGTTAAACTAAATGGACCTTGGGTTAGCCAATGAGCAATAGTCTATAAAACTGCTCACTTATAAATAAAGTGGACCCTTTAATGTATCTGGATCTAAAAGCTCCCCCTCTACAAACCATCAACTCCAGCCATCCACTGTCTCTTCTGCCCCGTGAGCCACTGTGTATATTACTCTCTGTAATTTGTGGTAAGCCTTATTCACTTATTGTATGAGTCATTATTGAAGATTTGGGATTGATAAACTGAAGGACTTTAGATCTTTCTACAACAACCAGCATCCCCTAAATTTGTTTCTATAAAACAACGTATGAATTTCTATTTCAATAAGACCTGACGTTTAAAGTACCATGAGGTCGTTACAAGAAGAACAAAACTTCGAAATGTAAATAATGTCTATTCAAAGATTATGGCACTGTAACCGCAACCACTGCATCTCCATAATACATTCAGTATAGGAAAAATAAAGCTGCCTGTTATATTGCTGCCCTTCTCTACCATAATACTTCTTCCTTGCTAATCAGTAACTGTGCAAATTCAAATATTGTCCTTTCATATTATTGGTGTGAAGGGGGTAAAGCTGGACACACAGGTGTAGGTTAGTAACATATCATTCATGTATCTGCACGTTTCCCAGGAGGCTCCGAACTTCATGGAAGGGGAACAAGAGCAATGGTAGCAAACTCATCTTTACAAATATCCAGCAAATTTTACTGACCTTTGACTAGAATGTTTACAGGGTAAGCTGTAATATCTATAGTTATTGTGTGATACTATTTCCCTCCTCTAGTGTAATATTAGGCATAATGCACTGAAGGATATATATTTAAACTGCCCCTTTAAATTTACCAAGCACCCATCAGCGCTTGGCCGTGGCTGCACTGGTATCCTAAACATTGACTTCCAGGGCTTAGCTTAAATTTTTCTGAGACACAGTTCCATAGCCAGTTTAATGATAAATGTACTGGACTGTATAATGATACATTTGCATATACATAGTGACAATAAAAATGCTGTATTGTATAATTATACAAAATATAAGCACATTGATAACACATGCAGTATCATACACTGCAAATAGGTACAATGTACTGTATGTGAACATTGGTAACTTCACTATAAAATGTCACACAGTATGCATATAGCTTTAACAGCTGAGAGAGCTGGTAATAGATCCAGGCTAGAAAGAGCCCAGCACCTAAAGTGTTAAAGAGACATTGAGCTTTCTGTGGCATGCCCTAGTCCTACATCTGCAGGAAAGAAATATCAGAAATTGAAAAACATTTTGCTCCTAATTGCCCTTGCAACCAATTAGCCTGCCAGAACACAGACAGACAGAGATTTATGTCATATTATGAAAATATCAAGATGAGGATAACGTGTAATCATTGGCCTTTTGCGAGAGTACCTGTCAGATTAACCTGAAGTATTTCCTTCATGTTGCACAAACATCCCTTCACACTACCCATCTGCAAAGCTAGCAGAGATAAAAGTTTTGTGGATCTGTGAAGGTCTTCGTGCTAAAAGATTGCAAAACATCACAAGATGCTGAATGAACCTGGAGCTGTAAAGCAATATGTAATTTTTGTGAAAAGCTTTTAGGCTCTCAGATAGAAACAAAGTCTTGATATCTGATGTGGCATTCTGGGAATTTTTATGAAATTCTGCTATGTGGTGCCGAGACCAAAAATTAAAGCAACAGTACAGCCTACCTCCCAGCTACCCTTATTTCAGCAAGACTGCCATATTTATCTGCATACAATATTAGTAGACTTTACTCTTAAAGTAATAGTGGTTGAAACATGCCACGAGTAAAGTATTTATACAGAGACAAATATACATATAATAATAGTAAGTAATAATGGTGCAATATTAAAGTCTGTTCTAGTCTGAAAAAAACAAAGATTTAGTGAGTTGTTTATTAGTGTTAAATCGCCAGGCATAGTGAATTCACGTCCCTTTCCTTCAACAGCTACAAATT
>WMED01027895.1:0-10540 GCA_019650415.1 Pipa parva | reverse complement strand
GAATTAACTAAATCCTGTGATTCATAGTAAGTTGCAAGGTTCCAGTAATCCAGTAATTTGCAGTGTAAATAGAATTATCAGGCTGCATCCACTTACCCTGAATGCAGCTCACACAGGCCCAATTTCTGTGCCCACATAAGAATTAAGTAACTTTGTCCTCTGTGATTCAGAGCAAACTGTAAAATTCCAGAAATTAACCATGTGTAATATAGCAAAATATTAGGGTGCATCCATCTATCAGAACTGAACACAGTTAGGACTGAGGATTTCCTCGTGTGCACAGAAAAGATTATAAACTGTATCCCCTGTGATCCAGACCACACTGCAAATCTCTGCTATGTCAGTGTATATTACACCCAATTGTAAGGGTGCATCCATTTAACAGAAATTAATCCAGCCAGGTCTGAGACCTCTATTTGTGCACACATAAAGAATTATTCAGCTGTATTCTCTGTGATTTAGAGCAAGCTGCAGTGTTCCTGCACTGCCAGTGTATATTACACCAGATTATAAGGGTGCATTTATGTAACAGATATTAATCCAGCCATGTCTGAACCCGCTATCCACATGTGCACATAGAGAGTTAGTTAACTGTATCCACTGTGATTCAGAGCAAGATGCACAATTCCTGCACTGCCAGTGTATATTACACCACATTATAAGGGTGCATCTACTGTATGTAACAGATATTAATACAGCCAGGTCTGAGACCTCTATCCACATGTGCACATAGAGAGTTAGTTAACTGTATCCACTGTGATTCAGAGTAAGCTGCACAATTGCAGATATTGCCAGTGTGTATTAAAGCAAAGTATCAGGGTGCATCTATTTAACAGAAATGAACCCAGTCAGGTATGAGACTTCTATTTATATGTGCACATATAGTTAACTGTATGTGTGATTCAGAGCAAGCTGCACAGTCCCTACTAGTCAGTATAATAAAGCAGCAGCTCTGTCAGACAAGAAAGAGATATATTTATAATGTAACAGCTTCCAGCTCAGCAGCCCCCAGACCTTTTCCTTACAAACAGAAAGTAGTCTCACTGTTCATTTGCAGATTTTATCTCTGATTCCTGTATTTCTCCAGCAGCTACGCTGCTTACCCAGTTCCACCTGCCATGCTGCTTACCCAGTTCCACCTGCCATGCTGCTTACCCAGTTCCACCTGCCATGCTGCTTACCCAATTCCAGTGCAAAATGACCATGAGGTCTCCAGGCACCTCTCACTTCCTTTTTTCCCCACACTTCCTTCTTCCTGTAAACTCCCACCTACTCCTTCCTTGTAGTTCCTAGCCCAGTCAATAGCTCCTTACACTATAGCAGGGGACCTGCATGCTCCAGGGGTTGCTTTTCTGATGACAGTATCTCTACAAATACTGACATCCCACTTATTAGGTAAGACAGTCCGGGGACCTGCCTGAAAGTTCCTTCTTGATCTCTAGCTAGTGTAGACAGGTTTCCCTCTATTGAAGCAGTATATAACTTTCCATAAAAAAAATATACTCACTAGTTAACCCAGCATTTGCGCAGAGGTGCTCAGCTTTTGCACCTAAACCATTGAGCTCATCTGCACATGAAATAAAACCACATTTCCTTCAAATTAAGCCATCACATTTGGCATGATTTAATGTCTGGGAAAAGAATCTGATTCATATGCTATGCAATAGGTTCATCTTACATTAAACTGTAGATCTCTGCTGCGAACATCAGAAAGAACAAGCAAATGTAACTGACGTCTTTGACATGTATCTATATGAACTTGCATGAATACGAATATAATGTTGGAAGAAAAACTGTCATTAATCATCACAGTATAATAAGTGTCAGAAGCTGCAGGTGAAAAGTGCAACTGAACACAGTGAGGTGGAAAGAGATAACTTCACCATACATGTTATGTTTACACATCCAGTTCGAGGATTAGTATAGGAGGGAGACAAAATAACAATGAACAGCAAGTGGACGGTCTACTTTTCATATCTGTGTCTATCATTTATTTTAGCCTAGAAGCTTTTATGTTCCCTTTTCTCTAAACTACTCTTGCGCAATGAGACTTTCGCGCTGTATAGTTAGTAACTTAAAATGTATACTTTAATCACTGAAAAATTCGAACAAATCTAGACATTATGAGATGTCATGAGTTACATACATGTGAGAGATCATACCATAACAGTTGTGGAATACATTATCCTTGCTAATAAACTCTTAACTCGGTTACTAAGGTGAGAGACTGGGTTGATAAGATAGCAAAATTCACTCTCACCTTCCAACCAGTAGTGGAAAATGTTCCAAGATTATGGGAATATGAAGGGAGTGTGACCTGCTTGCTGCTCATAAGGTTTGTAGTTATGCCTGTTTAGAAATGTGATTGAGTGTCCTTTCCTTTTAGACTTTTGAAATTAAGGGTGAAATTTAATAAAAATTTTAAAAAATCGATATTGCGATATCGAATAAATTTGTACCGATATCATAATATTGAATATACCAAATCTTACCCAAATTGAACTATTTTTGCCGATATTGCAATATCGAAATGACCAATATCGAACAATTTTTGCCAATATCGTGATAACGATTTTACCAATATCAGATGTTTCCCAATATTGCAATATCGAAAATTCAACTGACACTTTTCAATCCGTTAATTTCTATGGAAAATCCATAACATTGATGGAAAAGTTCAATATCCGTGATATCAAAAAATCGGAATTTTTCGATCATTTTCCATTTTTTTTTTTTTTTGGTCGAAAATGACCTTTTTCGACTTTAATAAATTTCGCCCTTTAATTTTAAAACAGTAAGGAGGAATGGGATATGTTGCTTTTGAAGCAGCATGTAGTTTTAAAAGGGACCTTACTGTACTTGAGGTATTGTGAAGCTACAGGAACTTTGAAGCTAGGAACTGTCACCTGAGTGTCAGTCAAGATAGTATGGGTAGCTCTTTCCCTCCTCAGAGAAATATAGCTAGTATTAGTATTCACAGTAGTTTAAAGGTGCAGTATGGGCAGATTGTAAGCTCCATGGGGCAGGGACCTCCAACTTATTGTGTCAGTCACAACCTAGCACTTAATTTGATGAATCCTTGCGATATTTTACTTGTATTGTTTAATGCACTTTCCCCTTGTCTGTATTGTACTGTACTGCTGAATTGTACAGCGCTGTATGAATTTGTGGCGCTTTATAAATAAAATTATACATACAAAGTCAAAGCTGTGTAGGGATCAGCTGGTTGGATTCTTAGGCTGTCTTTGGGATGTCTAGCATAGGAACCACAGTAGAAACATATTAAAGAGAAGAAAATATGGCTACCATGATTGTTGATTCAATACAATTGATATGTGTCTGTAATATACCGTATACCTACAACATAGTTTTCATTCATTTCTTCCACTATGTCTGAAAGAGCAATACAGAGATTTGTAGCAGAAACAGTTGGTGTACTGTTTTATCCAAGATTTTAACTACTTATATATAACGCATCCAAAAACCATAAACAGTATCTTCAACCTTTCTTAAAGGAGAACTACCCTCAGAAACTGTACTGAGATAGTAACAGCGACTGAACACTATTGGGTAGAGGAAAAATGAAGTCAAAATAAAATGAATTCAATTTCCATACAATCAAAATTATATGTTGCCTTTGAGAAAATCACATCATTACCAGTATAAAGGTGTAAAAAGTGACTGTATCTTCATGAGTTGAAAATGTTGTTAATATTATATAAACTGTATACAATTGGCAAGCCCAGAATGGGGTAAAAAGCAAACACCCAATATGTCTAAAAGTCACAACTTGCTCAGCATAAGTTACATTGTCAAATTCTTTAAAGATGATTTTGTTATTGGAACATTGCATGAATTGTTCATCTTCTCACATTTGCCACCAACGGTGGAATAAAATAGGATTAAAGTCTTAATGCAACAATTGTGTGACTTCCACATCATTTCTTTTTCAGTTGCTTATGCTGTAGCATGTACCATGTGACACCACACAAAACTTTGCCTAGTCCTATAGTTTCCCATAGAACATTAGATTATATATATTCATGATATGACCAGAAAGCCTATTGCAACAAGCATAGAGAAACACAACAAAAAACAAAGAAAATCAGTTATTCAACTCCAAAGATGACATTTTTACTAAACAGCAATAACTGCTAATTCAAATAGCAATTTGTTGTTATTGCTCCATGAATGCTTTTGGCTTGACATTTGTTGTGAGACATCACAATAATTTTCTATTGAGTGTTTGCATCAGGACACTTGCAAAAACATCTCTGCTGATAGGGCCTGCAGGCTAAAACTGATATCTTCCGAGGGGGTTCTCTGTGTCTACAAAAGCTAGTGAGATACCCTAAACTCCCAAATGGGTGTGGTATTATTTACTTTATTTATCATATCAAAATGGCAGATTACCCAGAAATTCCTTTTCTGAGGAGAGGTTTATTTGCACAAATATTCCACAACTACAGTATTCCTATTTATACTTAATTATTTATTTAAATTGGAAAGGCAAGAAAGAAAAGCCTTTCAGGAAGAAAGTGTCCACCATACTAAAGAGTTATAGACATTGTCTGAGCGGGACCTAGTAGTATTCTGAAGTAGTTTATACCTCACTGGAAATGGAGAGCATATTAATCTGATCAGTTGTAATTAATAGCAGATTCACTTAACCTGCTAATATTAAAGATTAACAAAATCAAGTGTATATGTAAAGATTTTTTGGGGTGAAGCTAGCCGTCTTTCATCAGTTTTAGGCACCTACGTTTTCTTACAGAAATTTATAAAATGCGTTCTTGCATGCTGAAATCAGAATGACGTGTTAGAACTTTCTTTAGCCCTGAATGTGTTGATAGATGGTAGAATGGATGGATGGTTGAACGGATGGATGGTTGGATATATGTACAGATAGGCAAATAAAGAAGTAGATATATAGATAACTGTATATACATTGACATAGCCAGGCAGACAGATTAATTCAATTTCTTCTATGCTTAATCACTGTAAAACAATGCCTAATAATGGATATACAAATTGAATCATATGCAGAAGAATGCATCTTTGCATGTAAAAATGTTGAGATACATTGGCACTTTAAGTATTCAGCACTTCAACCAATCATTGTTTGGATGTTAAATTCCATTCAAATGCAGGATTAATATTTGCAGAAGGAGGAGACAAGATCATCCATCTTGGCAGTAGAGACTATTGTTTGCTCCTTTATCTTTGAGGTGCTAGTGACTGGGATTTATCTGGTGATTAAAAGATTATAGCAATGTAAAGAAGGAATGAGTGCAAAAAAAAATTACCATTTCTTATAGATCGCTATGTTTACACACCTGTTAACAGTGACGTCTGGGTCATTACTGGCTTCTAAGTAAAAGTTTTACATGTAGATACATTTTATATATATATATATATACAGTATATATATATATATATATATATATATATATATATATATATAATTTTCATGATTTATTTTATTTGCATATCATTTTCTTTATAAACAGATGTTTTCACACATTGGCAGTCTTAAGTCAGTAAAAATGCCTATTGCTGATTAGGTTTCAACACACCTACATTTAAAAGGATGAGTTCATAGTCTATGTTAACCATACATATTTCTCCTAGTAAAGATTCTGAGATTCTATTAGATGTGAGTATACAGGGAATTAGTAAACTTTCATTCACTATTGCAACTTAAGAATTTAAAGATACATTACATGATTTAGAGCAAAATAGAATAAACTTTTTACAATTTTACTGCTTCATTTGATATTGGGTCTTCCATACTATAATGTTAACAATATTCTCTGGAAGGAAATGGTTGACATATTTGATGCATGAAAATATTATATGAAGTGCTACTGGAAATTAGCCAGGTACATAAGTTATAAAAACAATTACATGTAGAATTAGCAATGACAGAGATCCTGAATTCTGTTTTTACTACAGATGCGAAAGCAGGGGACATCTACAAACACGTCATGAAAAGGGTACAAATAAGGAACACACAAAGCCTGTTTGGACATAGCTAAATAACAGGATTTGATAAGGTAGTCAAGTTGTAGGATAGAACAGGTGGTAGAGGAGCAAATAATCATCAGGCCAGGTAAAACAGGCATGAAGTTGAAAGCACAATAAGCCAGAGAAATATACAAAGACAAAAAGAGGAGATGCTTGCCAATACGTGAGTGCATATTGAAACCGTACGTTGCATGAAAGGACCTTTCTAGAACTTAAATGATACCCACAGCTATGGGATATTTATAAAACTACAACAGACAGCAAGTCAAGGTGCAATACATTAAAACAGATCCTGAACAGAAATGTGCATTGCCAACTAAGGCTTGGCATGACAAACAATGTATAAAAAAATGATTCCGCTTGAGCTTGGAAAATAACTAAAGTCTTGAACCGCTACTTTTCTTAGCTAACTATATTTATTGTCCAGGGTGATTTTGCTGTTCCCTTTATTTAAATGAATAAAAAAGAGTTTAGAACCGTGTTAACATTATATAAACAGTGTGAAAAGTATATTTAGTGAATCTGAAATTAGAAGAAAGAGAGAGTGAGAGTGTTTATTTTTTCACGTGTGTCCTAAAAATGTGATGCCACGTGAAATGCACATCAAACTACATAATATCACAGTTCTTTTTTTAAGTGACAGTTTATCTAGACTGGTAAAGTATAAGGATAACATTACCATTTCAATAGAGAAATGGTGATTTGTCTTGGTAATATAATCAAATTCAGCTTCCACTACACTGAAAAATGTTAGTTTGTAAACTGTTCCTCTGTGGGATTCACATGGCTGACTGTCATACCCTCTGCTCCTTTTCTGTATGTTTGGAAGTGCCTTAGTTGTCCACGTCTATATAACACATTCTTTATGCAGAGACAAGAGCATATAAAAAAATATCTGATTCATTATGTATGTTAGATGCGACTCAATCTATTTAGCAGTTGACCATTATTTAACACTCTACATGAGTTTTTGTGTCATTTTAACAAAGAAATGTATAGTCATAAACAGCAGTGCACAAAGAAATCAACAGACAATGGTCAGAAACGTGAAACAATGTGCATAGGGTTGTCATATTGTGTTCTCTTTTGTTTCACTTCATTCTCCATATGCAATATACTTTTTAATTTGGCTATGGATTAGTGGGATCTGCCCCCCACCCGAACCATACTGCACATTTTTTAATCAATGTACCAGAGTATCAGTTGTACATTATTATACAGTATATGGATATGTTTCTAGACTGACTGATTCACTTTTTTCCAGTACACCACAAAGTGGATAAGATGGATTTTTTTTATATATTGGAATCAGGGCCGGTTCTACCTATGGGTGATGTGGGCGACGACCCAGGGCGCAATCTATCTGAGGGGCGCTGTCGCCCACATCACCCATCTCTAAACTTGACCTCCTCCCCCCTGCCCTGTGACACCCCCCCTTGCCCCGCGCCCTCCACTCACCTCCAACAGCGTTCCAGCAACGCACCTCCTCTGATGAGGTAAGTTGAATGTGATGGCCCTCCTTACTGCTTCGGGTCTTGTCGGCTGTATTCGGCAGCTGCCGGCAAGACCCGAACATCTAAGGAGGGCCATCGCATTCAGCTTACCTCATCAGAGGAGGTGCATTGCTGGAATGCTGTTGGAGGTGAGTGGAGAGCGCTGGGCAAGGGGGGAGTAGCGTGGGGCAGGGGATGGCGCGATGCGGGGGGGGGGAGTGCAGGGGGGTTGGCCCAGGGCGCCCATAGGGCCAGGACCGCCCCTGATTGGAATAACTGGTTATCAACTGAAATATGCCATGACTTGTGTTTTTCTTTTTTTTTGATTCTCCATGATGATGAGTATTCATTTACCCATTCTTTAATTTCAAACTTGTACTAAAAATCCTAAACCAATCACACTGTAGGACACTGAATATCATTCATTCTTACTACGCATTTGTCTTTCATTTGCAACAGTAGATATTTCTATGCTCCACAATACACTTAATTAAGAAATAAGAATATAAAGAAATGCAGTATCCCCACAAATGAATTAATTAATCAAGTGAAGAAAGATTATAGTTGTGTCCAACTGATTTTGCTCTTTGTATTTGTTTCTTTAATAGATTCTTCCTGATTCAGATGTGACATCACAAGATGGCTGCCATAGAAAGGTAGGAAAAAATGTTTCATGTTTTGCACAGTTATTTATCAGAATTAATTTAAGGGTAAGCTTTCACTTAAAAAGCAAATAGAAGGTACAATCCAGTCCTCAAATATATAGAAGATGCAAACATTTTCAAATAATGAATGGTTTGTTTTTTTCATATGATTACATAAGATGTAAAATAAGATGACTAATTTTATATAAACTTATGACAAAACAAGCACAGGTTTTTGTACAATACACAAGGTTTCTATTTTATTTATTTATTATTTTGTTGCATGCTTTTGTTTTTACTCTGCATAAGTAACAGACCTTAATAATGATTTCCAGTGTCTATACTGGTCAGATCTGCACTCTAGTGCTAAGTATATTCCAAGTATAAGTATATATTGTGGAGAAGAGTATTTCTAGATTGGCACTGAACAAACAGGTTTTTGTCTGGTTACATAAGGCAATCTAAAATGTCTTCTGGATGGCACAAGAGAAAAGCAGCCCTGCAGAAGGATGGTCTTTAAATTGATTTGTCTATCTGTTCAGTTGTACTGTTACATATCTAATAATAAAAGATAATAAGAGATACATTACTGCTAAGTAGCCTGGAAAAGTATAGTAAGCAATTAAGCATGGCTACAAATAAACTCCCTATAAATACATTTAATTATAAATAATGCTTCATAGCTGTAATCTTGTTGACAGAAATACAAGGAATATCTATCATTAAATAATGGTAACAGTAAATGCCAAAATAGATATTATGATTCCCTAAGGAGGAAGATTATCATTTATGTATTAAGCAAGATATATCATTTCAGTAGAAGTACCTCTAACATTGTATAAACGTCAGCTTATTGACTTTCAATAAATTCCATTTAATAAATAACCACTCTTAATTAGGAATTTATGATTTAGTTAATCTGTTTGTGAGTTGGTCCATGTGATAGCCTTGTAGGAAACTACTATCTTTTTAAATCTTATTGTTGATCAGAAGGTTCATTATTAACTAGAAATTTTAAATTTGGTACTTTGGTTTTTGACTAGACCATCCCAAAACATCCTTATGAGTTCTCAGGCTGGAAATGACATGAATGTAAATATTATAAATAAAGATTGCATCATTTGGCAAAGCCTACGTGTGATTGAAGTGAAACTTCAACATATTTAAAATACATTTATGAGTCAATGGTAAATCATTATGCATTAGATGAAACCAGACTGATGTCTCCTGACCTGTGCAAAATTTTGTTTATTTCTGATTATTAAGTAATGTAAACCATAGAAAAAGTGATGTCTACCATTTCTTGTATCAAATCTTGCACTGGTAAAAAAAAAACATAGATAAGTATATTATTGAGAAAATACTTTTTCACAGATCATTTACTAGGCTAACATATCTGAATCAAAAGGTGCTAACGGATCTTATTAAGTTAATGCCAATCCATCTCACTGCTGGATATTGTACATTGAACTTTGTGTAGGCATCTTTTTATTGTGACTGTGCAGATGTGAGAGAGAATAAACCTGTGTAACTGGGACAGGGTTGTTCTGTAACAACATTGTGACCATCAAATGACCTTGCAAAAGAACCAATGTCTATGGGAATGAACTTTTTACCTTATTCTTCTCCATAACTCACACTGTGTTACTTGTGATTCAGTGTGGGATCTTTTTCAGTGAACAGCGACATTGGCAAGGTGGTGGAGCATTACATTTGTGTTATTAAATAAGCCACATTACATGGATTTATTCATCCTTTTAATTTCTATTACAAACCAAAATTATTATCTGATGTAAGCAAATTTGAAAGATTCAGCCATCTTCCATGAGCTCATGAAATTGTCAGTCACTATATATTGATGATATTTAAATGGCTGAATGACTCTTTTATTACAAATAATCTATTGTTTCATTCCCATGTATAGAGTGTTAGTGTCTACTGTACATTATTTCCATGTGTGAGAACTGTGTGTGAGTGCGAGACGATAGTTTCAAAGAATAGAAATAATCACCTTTCATTTACATTGCAGAAAAATAATGTTTCGGTGCATAAGCTGTTTATTGAAAGTTTGATTTAAACCGAATCTGAACTGCTTAATAAGACTATGACTTTTGAGAGGTGATAAGTTCATTGAGGGCAATTCTATCAGGCAAGGTTAAGGAGGTCAACGCAGTAAGGTAAATAGTTCAAGACTACACTTAATGGTTGGATAAGAACAATTGCAATGAAGCTACTTAATGGGAGAAGACTCAGATCATTTATCTTCAGATATCTAAAGAAATGCGAGCATAGACCACTAGGTGTCAAAAAGTTTTATGTGTGTGTATATATACGTATATATATATATATATATATATATATATATATATATATATA